>JAYJMJ010300062.1:0-10097 GCA_036873875.1 Laminaria ephemera | reverse complement strand
ATCTTACTAAAAGAGTTGCCACTGGCAGTATCGCGTTAGGTTTCAACTTGCCTTGCTTATCGGTTCCGCCTAATCAAAGAAGCCAGTTCCGCAAATAACCGAGCAAAGATCGTTACAAATTTCACGAACAATAATTTACTGGACAACCCGACCACATCGGTACTAGATTGAATTACCACTTCAATTTTTTACGGGAGCCAATAATGTCCAGTCCAACACAGCCCACAGACTTTTCAGCCGGCGAAATCATGACCCGTCGCTTGGTTACGCTTGATCCTGAGATGGATGTCTTCAAAGCGATCGAACTATTGATGAAGAATCGTATTTCTGGAGCACCCGTTGTCGACAAGAACGGAACGTTGCTGGGAATGTTTACAGAGAAGTCGTGTTTGGAAGTTATGGTCGACGCGGCTTACGACGGCCTGCCGGCGACTTTGGTTGGTGCATTCATGAACGAACCCGCCGACACGATCAAAGAAGACACGATGATGCTGAGCATGGCCCAAGTCTTTCTCAACAAGCAGACTCGGCGTTTGCCAGTCCTGCGAGACGGCAAACTCGTTGGGCAAGTTTCTCGCCGCGACGTGATCGGTGCTGTAACCAAACTCATGAAGAAAACTCCTGGCCGTGTGAACCCGCTGCTTTACCTGTCGGCGTTGCGGAAGATGGAAGAGTCGCCGGTCAGGTAAGTACCTACATCGACTTTCCTGTACACATGAGAGCAGATCATCAATTTGTCACTGGATGTTGAAACTTAGTAAAACAAGCTTGCTACTTCATCAAACTTTTTGCGATTGATATTTGGCACAGTGACCCCCTCAGCAGGATGCCCTGCCACTATCAAAACATATAGCTTCTCATTGCTCGGTCGGCCAAGAATTTCATTTAGAAATTTCATCGGGCTGGGCGTATGAGTAAGCGTCGCAAGCCCAGACAAATGAAGTGCAGTTAATAGCATGCCAGTCGCAATACCGACCGACTCTGACATGTAGTAGTTTTTAAGCTTGCCGCCATCAGCACCGATAGTATTTCGCTGTAAGAAGACGGCTATCAAGTATGGCGCCGTTTCCAAAAATGGCTTGTGCTCATCAGTCTCGAAGACTTTGAGGTCATCGAGCCACGCTTCAGAAGCACGACCGCCATAAAATTCAGCTTCTTCAACTTCTGCAGCGGCTCTAATCTTTCTTTTCAGCTCAGGGTTGGCAATAACAACGAAGTGCCAAGGCTGCTTGTTAGCACCACTAGGAGCGGAGGCCGCTGCTCTAACCGCATTTTCAATAATTTCCGGCGCCACCACCCGATCAGAAAAATTGCGCACAGTTCTGCGTTTAATGATGTTCGAACAAAACCTCCGCGACTGTTCCAGCATTTGCGATTCAGGCAGCGTTTCGAAATTCAAGGGTGTTTGCATGAAGAGTAAATATCTGAGTTAAATATATTGTAGCCGTCACAGATTTTGATTGAGAATCTTGTGCCGAAGGCACTTCTTTCGATAGCCTTGGATTTCAACCGGTTGAAACCCAAGGCTATCACAAAAAGTCGCTCCGCGACAATTCAACCCAGCCTACGCGGCCATCCGTAAATAACTTCGTTTTAAGTTTCCGATTAAAATCCCAATTGACTTGATAGCTTCCAAATCCAACGCACCGCCAGCACGACGACCATCGCCACCGGCGCCAGATAAGCCCATCGCGTGACAAGCGGATATTTTTGATTCTTTAGCCGCCAGATTTGAATCGTATGCCAAGGTATTTGGACGGCTACGAAGAGATAGACAATAAAGCTGGCCGGGTTAAATGACCAAGCTCGCGCGAACTGCCCTGAACTGATCGAGATAAATGCCCGCGTCATTCCGCAACCTGGGCAATCAATGCCAAACAACCGCCGAGCCGAACAAGTCTCTGGCATTGCCGATTCGAACCCAGGCAAAAAGACAGCCGTCTGACCTTCGCTTTTCATCAGAAACGAAAGCAAAAGGATGATCGCCGCAATCGAAAAGAAGAGCCAATGCAACGTTAGCTCGCTACGAACGTAGCTCGGGTGCAAACCGAACTCGATTTCGTTTTCGCTGACGTCGGGGTTGGGAATTGTTGGGTCGTTGCTCAATGTGCCACTGTTGAACCGGGAATGCTTGGACAGGTAATGCTCGGGCAGAGATAGCTATCTTAGAGAATGCCACACCAAATGGCACGGCGCCAATCCAACGGCACTACCTTAGGATTCTTATGGATGGTTTGTGCCTTGGTTGTTTTGTTAGTCAGTCACTATCCTAGAGCCAGCCGTTTTGGCGCTAGCCACGGTTGAACCGGCATTAACCGTGGCTAGCGGCTGGACAGCGCCCGACGGATGCTGGCAGCATCGGGTACGTTACATGCTCAACTGCCATTGGGCGCTAATCTCGCCAAAACTTAGGGGCAAACAAAACCAGAATCGGGAAAATCTCCAATCGCCCGAGCATCATCAGCCAGATGAACATCGACTTGGAGAGAAAGCTGAAGTTTGAATAATTCTCTGTCGCTCCCACAACGCCAAGCCCTGGCCCGATATTGTTGAGCGTCGAAGCCACCGCGCTGGCGGTGTCGATCAATTTGTTGCTGGGATCGGCTCCACAAGTCAAACTTGGCTCAATCATCATCACAAACAAGAACCCAAACACGAACAGCAACGCGATCAGGCCAAAGTACACCAGAATCAAATGGCGAAGCGTTTGGTCTTCCGCCGTCTTACCGCCGATTTTGAGCAACTGAACCTGCTTGGGTTGGTAAGCGTGCGTGATCTCCATCCCAAGAATTTTGACAAACAAAATGTGCCGGATCACTTTCATCCCGCCGCCGGTACTCCCAGCACAACCGCCGATAAACATCAGCATCAGAAGCGCAGCACGGCTGAAGTCATTCCATTGATCAAAATTAGCCGTTCCAAAACCAGTGGTCGTGATGATCGAAACGACTTGAAACAAACCGTTGCGAAAACTCTCTTCGGGCGTGGAGAAATCTGCATCACCAGAACTTATTCCGAAAAACATGATCGCTACTGACACGACCCCAATCACCCAGATGTAAGTCCGAAACTCAATGTCTCTGAGCAACTCCAACGGGTTGCTGAAAATACAAACGTAGAGCAGAGTGAAATTCGCGCCAGCCAATATCATGAACAGGATCACAACGTATTCAATCGCCCGACCATTCTCTCCGTTTTGCACAAAGTGCCCCAGGCTCGAGTTGTAGGTACTGAAGCCTCCGGTCGCCATCGTCCCAAACGCGTGGCAGACCGAATCAAAAATTGACATCCCAAGAAACATCAAGATCACCGCCAGCACGATATTGAGCCCGACATACATCGCAGCAAATAGCCAAGCCGTATGTTGCATCCGCGCATTGGAGTTGTCCTGGGTAGGACCAGGCATCTCGGCTCGCATCAGTGCTTTGCCTGCTGAACCTTGACCCAACAGAACAACGAACAGAACGATAATCCCCAAGCCCCCAAGGAAATGGGTGCTAGAACGCCAAAACAGGATGCAATGGGGGATTAGATACGGATCTTCCAAGTCACAAATCACCGTCGCTCCGGTGGTGCTAAATCCCGATTGCGACTCGAACATCGAATCAACCAATCCCATCCGTACAAAATTCAAGCGGAAGTTCGACGAACGGTCGGCAGGCGCATCAGGGTCTTCACCTGGTTGTGAGAGTCGTTTGGCCCATGGCTGTCGCTGATTCAATTCGCGAAACAGAGTCGGTGCTTCCATGAGCCCTGTGGCAGCGATCAGCTTTCGTTGCGACAACCCACGAGCGTCGGAGTTTGCGATCGCTTTTAAGACAGCCATCTCCTCCGAGCTAACCGGTTCCGCAGTCTCCCAGCTTTTCCAGACTTTTAGTCGCGATGCGGAAACAAGAATAGTATCTGCTTCTTCAAAAACGCGGATCGACGGACCGCGGCAGGTTCCACTAAGCACATAGGGCATCGCGCCGAGCACGGTGGCCAACACCCAGCTCAAACCTACGACTGCCATCGCTTCTTTACGATAGATCTTCGTGTCGGCTTCGCGTCCATACCAATACATCGCGCCACCGATGATCCAGCAAATTATCGCACTATAGATCAGCCCCCAAACGCCATTGGTCTCCGGCCGATTAACCGCAACGCCCGCAGGCACATCTGTGTGGGCGCCGATTCCGGGATCAGCCCACACCAAACTGAACAGCATGAACCCGCCTATCAACAGACAGAGGATGCCTAGCAGTTTGGAGAGAAGACGAAAGTTCATTGTGCGTCAGGTCGCTCTTAAAGCCTTGAATCTAACTCAGAAGTTGATGTGGCTCGTCTTCTTCAGATTCGTATTTTCGAATCATTCGGTTGACTGTCAATTTGGCGCCCACCAACAAAGCTAACGGAAAGACGACCATGTATATCAACGTCATGGATTTCTTTCCCGGTGGGTCCGCGATCGCCATTTGCAAATAGTAGATAAACAGCAGTACTGCGACAAAAACAGCATGACCGAAATGCGAAAACGGAGCAGTTTTGATGATGTAAAACCCAACCGCCATACTGGCCAGTCCCGACAGTCCCAAGACAGTCCAAAACATCAACGGTGGAATCGCCTTTTCCGGATTCGTTTCCATCACTGCCTTGAGGGCTTCGGGGCCAGCGTCGAAACATTCAGCGAACTGGGGAAAAAAGTTCAACCCAATTCCAAACGTAAAAGCGATCAGGGCGACGACCATCAAAACGAAGGCGGATGCCACCGTCAGGAAGCTTCGTAGCATCATTCCTGGTGGCAATGACTCTTGAGACATGCGAGAGATCCAGTCAACTCGGAAAACTCGTATTCTACGCGGTCCAGCCTGACAAGCAACTCGCCCACTCCCACTCCTCCCACTTCCGTTCGTTCAGCTTGGTTGGGTTAATTCAATCATTCCAATCTTCTGTCGACGATTCGGGAACGCTCCATCAATTTCCCCAGTGAAGAACCGTTGCAAGCGATTCCTTGTGTCCAACTAGGTTTTGTTCGTCCTCTTAACTTGTGAAATGTCGATTAAGAACGAGGAAGCTCAGACACGGATCGTCTGATCATTAAGCTTGCTTTCTAACGATTCACAATTCTGCGAATCAAGCAAGGGCCAAAGGACTGGATCTCGACATGCTAAACAACTTACGCTCGTCAGCTGACCATTGGCATGGCTACTGTTTGTTCGCGGCCCAATCAAGAGACTCTTTCAAGCGATTGTTGAGCGACCAATCTGGATTTGTGCTTACCACCGAATTGCTTCTTTGCTCAACCGTTATCGTGGTCGGATTGATCGTCGGTCACGTAGGAGTTCGTGATGCCCTTAATTGTGAGTTGTCCGACGTAGCTGGTGCGTTGCAAGATCTGAACCAATCTTATTTTGTATCTCACGAGAACTCAGACGGCGAAGAGATCATATCTCGATTCGACGATGGGCTGGACCATTGTGATGACGCCGAGGATCTCTTTGGATTCGCTGACAACTGCGTGACCTTCACGACGCCGCCTGCCGACGAGTACGAGCCCAAGAACTTCGTGGTTTCAGATGTCGGATCTTACGATTTCGATTCGGTCACGACTGGCTTTGGGGGAAGTGCAACCGGCACGATCGGCGATGGGACTCTTGATACAACATTCACAACGACAACGGATACCGGACAAATCCTGGGCACATCTGGCAACAGAATTCGTTTTCGCGAGTCGCCAGACTCCAACGGAACCTTTACGACTACGTTTGATGATCCGCTTACCGAAGTTGAATTCTGGATCTCGAACATAGCGAACAATGATAATTTCGTGGGTAACTTCACGGTGACTTTGAGCGATGGGACCGTGCTCGACAATGCTGCGTTCACCGTCTTGCCTGACAACATCAATCCCAATTCAGCCTTCGGTGAATTTCAAACGGTCGGAAGCGACCGCGAAGAACTACAACTCGTCACTATCGGTGGCAACCAGTTCGTCACTGACCCAACTTCCAATGGAGGAGGATCTCAAGCAGCGGGGCGAATCGTGTTTACCGATGTTCCTGCCGTAGGCCCCTCGCCTGGAGACGCAGTTGGCATCACGAGCATTTCGTTTGACCGTTCTGGCGGCCCCAACAACTTCTCAGCCTTCTTCAGTTTCTCTGGCCAAGTCATCGACTGCCCTGACGAGTAAGTCACCTAGCTCGACGGCGGAGCTTAGCCTTGGCGCGAGCCGCAAGTTTTGAAGTTGCACTACAAGCTCGACGCGCAAGTGAGTGCATATTTCACAGGCATTCTAGCGCACTCGCTTTCGAGTCGAGCTTGTATCTAGAACGCTTGGGTTAGCAGTCCTATTTGATTAAATCAAAACAGAATTGGACATGTGAAGCAAAGCGTGCAACTTCAAAAGGCGCAAGCCCGGATCAGTCTACTTTGCCAAAGTTCCCGTTGGAGCTGCCGCGACGTTAGTAGGTGGCAACGTCTGTCGCTCGAAAACAATCATTGCGTCGCAGCCCTGCAACTCTTGGCTGACAGGAATCTTGATTGCAATTCGATTCCTGTCTCCTGAGAACTGGTAGAAGAGTTGATCGGACACAACATTTCCATCGGCGAGTCGCTCTTGGGTTTGAACCAACAATCCGTTGGGCTTTGATTCGAGAATTCTCCAAGACGCGACCGAACCGTCCCGCAGCACTTCCCCGTCTGCCGAGACAATCTCGACATCGTTTTCAACCGTCCCATTCTCGTGAAACTCCATCGCCATCACAGTCGAAAGAAAACGCTTGGCTTTGCTGCTGACAAGCTGTTGGTTTTCTTGATCGAGCTGGGAGACCTTATCTTGGAATTTGCCTTCATCCAAAACCGCTTCACCTAGCCAAACCCCTGTCAGGCTTCGAGCCGTTATCGCGGCGGGAATTGCATCTGAAGTACCGATCGAAACCTCGCCGTCGGCTTGGGCGGCTGGCTGTGAGCCCGCTGCGGAATCCGAAACCTCGGTAGGTGCTTTACTGCAGCCAACGGCTCCAATCAACAAACCAAGAAACAAAACAGGGATCAGTTTATCAACCGAGGTCATATTTATCATCGTACGCTCACTGCCCGTTTAACTTCGAGAACTTCAATTTCATCGTCAGCCCAGCCATGTTAGGCGGAACCAGCTTGATGTTGCTTTCATCGACAAAAGTGATCTCATGCTCCGACGTTTGCAGATTTATTTGGCAGGAAATTGTCATCGTTTTTGATGCTTCATCAAAAGCAATCATCTTCCAAGTCCCCGCTTTCTCCTGATCAACGTCGACCATCCGTGTGCGGGTATTCAAAACTCCATTGCGTTTAAAACTCAAAACCATGCGCTCAGAGATATCAATTTCAACCGGTATTTCATTGGGCAAGTCGGCCTGATCGATGCGATTCATCACGGCTTTGGGAGTCGCAATTCCCCATTCACCGACCAAGCGGTTGCGATTCGCGTCTCCGCAACCAACCAAGGTGCAAGCAACAATTGCTGCCAGCAAAAAGCGGCTTCCCGGCCAATCCAATTTTGATTTTGCATGGTTCAGGTGGAGATCGTGCATTGTGTTCTTTCAGTGTCCCCGTTGAAGCAGCTTGCCTGCCCGAAGAAGTCTTGGTTAAGTCCAGTACGAAATTTGAATTCAATTGGAAGCTAAACAGCAGCTTTGGGTGCCAGCAAGGAATTCGAAACAAGTAATCTATCCCAATTGTACGGATTTATTTGATCACGGAAGCCTTAACGAACCGATAAACCATTCACGTGTAGTTTTGCACGACAAGTTTTCACGAGCGAGTTTGAAATGCGTAATTTCTTGATGTTGGTATGTGTGGTTGTTTGCCTTGCTTCTTTGGGCTGTTGTGGGCCGATCGGGCCTGGGTGCGGCATTCCAATGGGCTGCAATGATTGCGACGGCCTTGGAGCCAGCCAAGCCTATAACGGCAGACCGATGCAAAGCTTGAAGCGATCCCTCGTCTGCGGCAGCGGTTGCGGCGAATCCTACGTTGGCGAATGGATGAGCACTCCACCTGACGCACAAGATCCTTGTTGCGGCGACCAGTTTGTTGGTGGCGCAACCAAGTGCCGACCTTTCTGCTGGCAACGTGGAACAATCCTACGCGGCCTATACGGAGGTCGCTATTGCTCTGGAGCCGAGTCGTCCGCTTCATGTGGCTGTGGAACTTCAAGCTGTGGCGGTTGTGATTTACAGCATTTAAACCACGCAGAACATTTAGTTTTTAAACAACAAAAAGTCACTGAGCTTTTTGAACGTCAAGAAAATAATAAGATGACAAATTCTGCGTATGCTGAGCTGGGGGGTATTCAAGGGGTTTTAGGTAAGCGTGCGGAGGAGATATTTGGGGAATTATCGGCCGATAATCAACCCCTCGCCAAACAGCTCTTCCTCCGTCTCGTAACCCTAGGCGAAGGCTCAGAAGATACAAGACGCCGTGTTCTCCAAAGCGAACTTGAAGCCCTAATTGCCAACGAGTCCCTCGCAGCTCCTAACTCCCAACTCCTTGCTCCCTTCGGAAACGCGCGACTCCTCTCCTTCGACCACGACCCAGCCACCCGAACACCTACCGTCGAAGTCGCGCATGAAGCATTATTGCGTGAATGGTCGCGTTTGCGAGAATGGCTTAATGAAAGTCGTGAGGATTTGCAACTGCAAAGGCGGCTTGGGGTACTTTCAAATGATTACACTCAATCCAACGCAGACTCCAGTTATTTAATGGGCGGCAGTCAGCTACAGCAGTTCGAGGATTGGTTAGCAAACACAACAATCTCCCTCACAGCAGACGAGCAACGATATTTAGACGCCAGCATTCAGGCACGAGCCACAGAACAATCCGAAGAAGAAGCTCGTCGTCAACGTGAACTCGAACAAGCTCAAAAGCTTGCTGAAACTGAACGTCAGCGAGCAGAAGAACAAACCTCGGCGGCAGGACGTTTACGCCAGCGAGCCTTCTTACTTACTGGGGCTTTAGCAATTGCTGGCATTTTGGCTGTTATGGCATTTATTTCAAGCAATCGTGCTACAGAAAATGCCAACATCGCCGCGACCCAAGAGGCACAGGCTGTAGCAAATGCCGCGCTTGCTCAAGACAATTCAAATTTGGCCGCGACACGTCAAGCAGAAGCAGAATCTCAGGCAAAACTAGCATTCGCGCGTGAACTAGCGGCTCGGTCTGTTCAGCTTGCAAGCTCTGATGCTGAATTAAGTATGCTCATTGCAATGGAGTCACTCGATATTGCCTATACGACAGATGCAGAATCAGCACTTCATCACGCTTTGCAAAACAACCGTTTACGAAATCGAGTTTCTTTGTCTGGAGAAAATCCAAAACATATGATTACGGTTGCAGGAAAAACGATTATCCTGATGACAGAATTTCTCAAAGATAATCAGTTCCAACTTAACGCATGGGATCTTGAAACACAGGAAATACTTTACTCAATACCATATGGGGGACTATGGACGAGTGTAAATCATGACGAAACCCAAGTTTGGCTCCTTGGCTGTGATGAGTCAGAAGAATTAGTCTGTACAACGGCAATTCATGATACGTTAACAGGTGCAGAAATTGAGCATCCTTTGGCGCGAACCGTGACAATAGATATAGACGTGTATCCCGAAGGGGCATGGCCTTCACCCACTTTTTCGCATGAACTCTTGCTTAATGCCCGTGACAAAACATTTGAAATTCATAATGGGATCGATGAACCAATCAAAATTTATGTAGGGGAAGATGCTTTAGGTTACTTTGGATTTGATAAGTTAGGCGACTTAATGGTGAGTGGTGATAGTGACGGCAACATGCGCCTTTGGGATCTGTCCGCCACCATCAGCAAGAAAGAACCCATCCTATTAACTGAGTGGGCTGCACCTGGACATGATCCGTGGTTATTACACAATGAGGGCGGGAGCACGCTTATTGTTGAGGGCAATGGCATTGGCTCACTTGCTATTCAAGAATATATTAATGATGAGGTTGTGTTCATCAGCGAACCAGAGGGACACTTTAATGCCATTAAAGACTTTGCCTTTTCAGCCTCATCAGGCCGAACATAGTTCTCTGTTAGAATCTTCTTAACATTTTTCATGCCTTCG
>JAYJMJ010300042.1:0-10098 GCA_036873875.1 Laminaria ephemera | reverse complement strand
CCTCCCCTCCCCTCCCCACCCTCCTACCCTTACACCCGGACCGTGCCCTCGCGTAAATGTCGCACTTCGAAGGACGCACAAGAACTGTTACAGGAGTGCTAGTGCTCTGCTTCTCCGCAGCCCAGGGTTTCACGCGCGCGCCGCCTTCCGCCCTCCTTCCCCCCCCCCGCCTCCCCGAGGGGGGGGCGAGGAATCGCACGTTGACCGCCAGGCTGCGGAACCTTGGAGGCGGGTCGGCTAACTAGATGGTGATGACGATGGTAGTGGAGGCGGTGGCGGTGGGAGGGTCACTGAAGGGCACCCGTCCCCTCCCTTGATGTCGGCTGGCCCATATTATTAGTGTTTGGTCTTCATATTCTTCTCTTGTGGTGTAGACCTGGGTGTTTTGTTTTGTCGTGTTTTGTCCATATCATTGTTCTTGGTTTTTGTTTGTTGTCTCGTAATTGTTAGATTTAGCGTCGGTTTTTTGCTTTTCGGAATTTTGGTTCTCGTTATTTTTTTTTCATTTTTGCTCGGTTTTTCGATCTCTGGGCGACTTTTGAACCACTCTTTCTTCACCGGCGACTACCGTTATTTTGTAAAGAAAGGAAAACGTAAGAAAATATTTTCTTGTTTTACAAAAAGAGAACGGTTTCATTTTTTAGAAATTATTCAGTCGCTTTTTTTTGCTCCATGCAGTTCATGTCGCCACTCCAGGGCAACGCCGTCGATGTTGTGGAGAATGAGGGAAATCCCCGTTTTTGTTCTTCAAGGTTGTAATTGTCGCTGCTTTTACGGTTGGTTGGTTGGTTGGTTGGGTGGCTGGTTGGTTGGTTGGATGGTTGATTTGTTGAATAGTTGGTTGGTTAATGCGTTGGTTGGTTAGTTGGTTGGTTGGTTGGTTGGTTGATTGGTTGATTGATTGATTGGTTGGTTGGTTGATTGGTTGATTGATTAGTTGGCTGGTTGGTTGGTTAGTTGGTTGGTTGGTTGGATGGTTTGTTGATTGCTTGATTGGTTTGTTGATCAGTTGGTTGGTTGATGTGTTGGTTGGTTTATTAGGATGTTTGCGAGCTACCAACTTTGATTGGGTAGGATGTGGATAGGAAACCGGATACTAATGGTATTGAAACCGTCGAACGTCACAATCCAAGGCCAACCCAACCCACGAAATCTCAGCGAAAAGTTAGGTTAGTTAGTTTTTATTTCTACCATTTTTTTATTTCTAACAAACGAAATTTTTTTGTGGGTTGGTCGGCCTCCGGTCATGAAATTCGTCGGTTTCAAAACTAGTTTTACATTTTTTCCAACCCAACAGAGTTTGGAAATCGCAAACATCCTATTGGTTGATTAGTTGGTTGATTACTTGATTAGGGTGTTTGCGATTTCGATATTTAGTTGAGTCGGAAAACATGTAATAATGGTATTGAAACCGACGAACGTCATAACCCAAGGCCAACCAACCCACGAACAAAATAGATTACAAACTAAAAAAATGGTAAGGAAACATATTTCGAACCAAATGTTTCACTGGTTTTTCGTGGGTTGGGTTGACCTTGGATTGTGATGTTCGACGGTTTCAATACTATTATTGTATGTTTTCTTACCCAACTCCTACCCAACCAAATTTCGTATCCCGCAAACACCCTGTTGGTTGGCCAGATGGTCGGTTCGTTGGTTGGTTGGTCGAATGGTTGGTTACTTGGATGGTTTGTTGATTGGTTGGTTGGTTGATTATTTGGTTGGTCGGCCAGTTGTTTGGTTTGTCGGATGGTTGGTTGCTCGGGTGGTTGATTGGCCGATCGGTTGGATGCAGCCATGGTGTAGTGATGGTGATGGTAGTGGTGGTTGTTAACCCATTTTCTACTGCAAAGTGTTTCCTACACTAATTCCAAGTAGTTTGTCCCGACAAAAGTGGGTGCACTTCTAACGAGTTAAGTAGTTATTATTAATAGGGAGCTTCCGAGATAACAAAATGGTTGGGTTAAAAACTTATGAAACCAACGAACGTCATAATCCAAGGCCAACCCAACCCAACCCAAGAAGAATTATGCTAGAAGTGCCATTTTGGCCCTTTCTACCCACCGCCCCACCTAATTTTTGTTGGGTTGGATTGGCCTTGGGTTATGATGTTTGTTGGTTTTGTATGTTCTCCTACCCAACCAAATTTGGTATCTCGCGAACACCCTACTGTATGGCTGCAACGGCGGGGTTAAGGTTCTTCTCGCACGGCGTATGTGCGTGCATGCGTGCGTGGGGTAGTAAAGCGCTCGTTCCGCGTAAGTCCCGTCACTTTCCTGGCTTCCGTAACTCTCGATGGATGCGCGCCTAGCTTTCATCTCGTTTGTGGCGGATTTTGGCAGATGTTGACGGGGGACGACGAGCTGCAGATAGTTTTTGGCAAACAGGATAAAACACATGCCGGTACCAGGGTACTACTGTACGTGAAGGCGGGAACAATAGCTTATGTTAAACGTGCCCATATCAATGCAGGGGGTGTGGGCCAGGGGGGGCGGCTCTGGCAATGGTGTTTTTTTATATTGTTGACAAAACGAAAAATTGAGCAATGCTATGGGTAGCTTCGATGTTTCGATTTTTGTACGGCTAGTTGTCCAAGATCGGCTAGTTGTTCAAGATCGACGTTAAAAGGGAAGATGCTACCTGTTACCAGATATTAGTGAATAACGGTTGGATGTATAATACCCGCCAGATACTGTTGTCGCAAAATCGGCGGGTGTTGCAAAGGTAATGCTACCAGAAGGCGTATGTTGTATTGCGTCCGAGCGAGTAGGTCACCAGCAACAGGCACCCACGCTCACCAAAATGGGATGAGTATTGGTCGTGTTTTCTTTTTTTGCCGATGTTCAGTGGTCATGGAGCCCCCCACCCCCCGCCGTCTGGTGGGCGTGCACATACAGGCATGCTGCGTGCTTACAAACTCCATCCGTAAGAATCGTTGTTGTGGGGAGCCCCAATATGCAGCGCGGTGCTAAACTCTCATTCGTGCAGCGGAACCTGGTCAGTTTCAATCTTGCTCGTGGGCCAGACAGACCCAAGCCGACCCCAACGATAACCCCAACCTCAACCCTCGGGGGGGGCTCGGGGTCGGCATGGGCGGTCGCAGGCTTCGCCGCGTGTTTCGATGGCGTTTTTCATAAACCAAAACTGGCCGGCCGAAAGGCGAGCCTCCACCAACCGGGCCGTTGTGCTGCGCGATTGCGGATGCAGCGCCGCGGCGCATTTGACGCTTGCTACGATAACCGTAGCAATTTTTGGCTGAAACGTTTTCTGAATGACGGGGTTCCTTAACCCAAAATCGTCGGAATTTGACTTTGTTTCTGCAGTAATTTTCGCTACCTGGTATGTACCTAGGCCATGAGACTTTTAATCGGGTAGCACTTTTTCTGGGAGAGGCTTCAGAAAAAAAATGGTACAAAAAAATGGTACCAGGTACACCTGTTCCGTAGCATGCGTCATTCCGGGGCTCCCGTTGTTGTCGGGCAGTATATATAGACGTGCGTATATGCACTACCAGGTACGTCTGCAATCTTCTTGGTGTACGAGCTCCGCACGTATAGGGGTCATTTCGGGGGGCATTTGTAGGCAAATGCTGTTAATAGTGAGTTGACGCACGAAAAAAGGGAGTTCATTCATTGTGTTCACCCCATCCAGGATAATACGGCCTAGAAGAATAATGTTTCTGCATGCAGTTCGAACGGGAACTCGCAGGAGCTTTTACACTCCACGACCTTCCGGACAAGCCCACGGGGTCACAGGTGCTAACCCTTCTCCCCCCCCGGGACATGCCTTCATTTCTACCGCGGATAGGGTGCAGCATGCCCACTGCTCGTCGATGTTCATCGAGTGTTTGAACGTAATTGAGAAAACAATAACCATAGTATCTTTGCACCGTAATGCAGCGCCAACGATATGCGTTGCCGTGTTCCCTAGGTGTTAGTATTTATGGGTGGATAAGAGTCATGTATCTTTCTAGGATTTTTCGGACTCAAACGTATGGAACCAGCCAAAAACAGGTACAGTGGGGTACCCGGTTTAAGAGCCCCTTGGAACAGGCAAGTTTACCGCTCTTGTCTCCGCACCGCTCTTATCTCAGATTGGGTGTCATGTAGGTTTTAGTAAAGGCGTCACAATCATACAGGTTTTAGTGTAGGTATCGCAAGACGTGACACGCCAATTTGACAGCTCTTAAATCCGTTTTCTCATATTATGGACACTCTTAAACCGGGTACTCCACTGTAGTTGGACGCCAAAAGCAGGTACACATTCTGGATAGGAGAGGCCGAGGTACCCAAAAAATAAAAACTTTTCACTCTAATGTTTTCAGATTCGGGCCTCCGGGGGGAGGGTGTACTCATTTCATGTGTGGCCGTAGTCGCCTCCGGGGGGGGGGGGCGTCGGTCACACTACAATGAAGTGATTCGCTAAGTAGGGGGTGGTAAACGTGCATCCTCTCAGCGACGAACTCGTCGCGATTCACAAGATAATAGTAACCATATTATTTTTTCATTAGAATTAACGTCCGAACACCATGCGTCACGACGACGGTTGTGAATGCAGGCACACATGGTACCATAAAAGGAAGCAAGTACGCTACTATGCATACCCAAGTAAACTGCGGCTCTCTCCTACGGCCCTAGGGCAACGAAAAACCGCAAAATATGCTAATTCAACAAATAACGAGAGGGCTTCGCTTGGAAACAACCGTTATAACTCGTTTTTTTGTAACTCCTGCTCTTGCAGACTGTTGGCACACTGTATTCTAGTAACTACAGTAAAAATCTTGTAATTTTTCAAGAAGAGACCTCACTTGGCAGCAACTACGTAGTATAACCCACTTTTTTTTTGTAACTCCTCTTCGTTCAGACTCTTGGCACACTACGTACTGCATTCTAGTACCCTGGTATCTACGAGTGGCTGCCTTCAGAGGGTTGGGCCCTAAAAAAACACAAGTTGAATAAAATCATACCAGGTACCAAGCACAACATACCCCAAAATGACCGGAATCCGTCACCGATCATGTACAGCACCATATAGCAAGAAACTTATCGCACCCGCATACGTTGGTGCCACAGTAATAGTAATCGTTGGCCCAACTTCGTCGAGAAAAACAACTAAATCTGTCATAAAAGACTGACAAGGCATCGTGCCCCTTCACAAACGGACGACGCGCAGAGACAAGACGTACCTTAAAGCCTCCCGCCATAACAACAAGCTTACCAGGTATTAATTAACGATTAATAGCCCATCTTCGCCAAACGCGGTCAATCGTCCCAGCCAAAAAGTACACAGCAGCAGTATTCACCACCATCCGCATCAGCATAAGCAGCACCAACCAACACCTTGCTGTCACAACTATCGCGAGACTCTATTCCTCTGTCTCCTCGTCGCTAGCCCGACCTGCTTGTGCCTACCTCCCTCTACCGGCCTGGTTATCTACCTGCTGCCTGCATATTCCTACCTGTCTGCCTAACTGCCTGATTGTCTGGTTATCTGTCTGTACCTACCCAGATGCCTGCCTGGAAACCTAACAACCTGTCGCGAAATTATATCGATACCCTGTACGACTGAAAACCGCAGGTAGCGGTGGTGACGATAGAGAAAAAAAAGATATCCCGACTCCCCCCCCCCTGTCCCCTCGCCACCCCCCCTAACAAAAAGCGGCGGAAAAATAGCAGATAAACAAAATTTAGTCAATCTCCCACCAATAACATTCGTAACACGATTTAAGTACATACTTCGAAGTACGTACTGTACGTGCGCTAGCGACTGCTCTGTGGTGGACAGCTGGCTGACAGCGGAAGAAAAAATCAAGTAAACTGAAAAGTGCCGGCCTTAACGCCTTTGCATCTACAGTAAATGGTCCGTCAATAGCGCCGGTATGTGCCAGCCGGAAATAGCAGCACTAAAGCGGCAACCGGCGCTACTCCACATACTGCCACAACTAGTTATTCCTATCTGTGCCAAGCGATTTCACAGGCGCTATAGCGGGCAACCGGCACTACTCGACCGGCGCAATAGAGGGACCACTACTTAAGCTGAAAAGCGCCGGCCTGAACACTCTTTGCAAGTAACTGCACCCGCCCATATTTCGGCGAAAACCTACTCAGATTTGGATACTATTGGCGGAAGTAAAAGGGCTACCGCTCCCCCCACTAAAGTTGTTTCAAGTTGATATTTTTGCAGTGCAGCAGTAAAAGAAAACTATCCTCCCATCCTCCCCCCCCCCCCGTCTCCGCCGACGCCGCCACAGCGGTAACCGTGCCCTCTTTCCCTTCAGAAAAGCAGCAACATACGGTAAGATAGAAGGCGCGTTGGCAAGTCTATCTTTTTGGTAGGGCTGCTACCGGGACCTAGAAGCATACGTAGGAAAAAGTGAAGGACACGTAAAACAAAAGCGCACACCTCTAGCCGTTCACCAAGCGAAATCAAATCGCCTCCCGGTGCCCACCACCGCCCATCACATTCTCCCCTTCTCCCCACCCACTCTTCACAATAAAGTTGCGACCCCCCTCCCCCGCCCAACCCGGCATCTCCAATTTCGTTTGTTAACATTTACCCCCACATTTTGCCCTTCATCCAGTCCTCTCCCACTCCTGCTTTTTTCATATTGTTGTTCGCCATTCGCGACCCATCGTTCCCATCTCTACGCCGAATCTCCATATAAGAAATTACGTACCCAATCCCCCCCCCTCCCCCCTCGCCATTTTTTACTTGATGTTTTGTATTTTTCGCTGTTCACCAATACCTCTACATCTCCCCACTTCATCCATCGCGCCGAAAACACTCCTTCCCCCTTCCCAAAACGGGAAACCCATCCACAAGACACCAGCAAAATGACAAAACACTCGGCAAGGGCTGCGGTCTAGTAGTAGGTCAACGGAAGGTCTCCTAACCGTGGGGAGGCAATGCAGTGGCGGGTGCGCGACGTCAAAACCACGACCACCGCCGCCGCCGCCGCCCCACCACCGCCACTGTCGCCTCCGCCGCCACATAAGGAAACGCCCTCCTCGCCCTCAATACCTAGCTTCCCTCCAAGCGTGTTTACCTGTGGGGTACGTACGTACCGGTATAGAACAACAATAAGCAAAAAAAAGGGGGGGCGTCGAGGTTAATAGTGCCGCCAGGATCAAAGCTGAAGGTTGGCGGTCTAGGTTTGACCCGTCAACGCCTCTTTCTACCTAATGTACTGGTGTTATTGTGAGAAAGTTCTTGCCTTGACGGTTGTCGGTCAAGGCGCAAGAGTGCCGTCAACCGACATCTCAGACTAAGCATACTAGTTTTAGTATGGGGAGTTCCTTGACGGTTGTCTGTCAGGGGGCGAGAGTGCCGTCAATCGAAATCTTAGACTAATTATACTAGTCTTAGCGTGGGAAGTTCCTTGACGGCTGTCCGTCAAGGGGCAAGAGTGCTGTCAACCGATATCTTACACTAATTATACCAGTTTTAGTGTGGGTAGTACCTTGACGGCAGTCCGTCGAGGGGAAAGAGTGCCGTCAATCAACATAGTTGGTACTAAATATATTGGTTTTAGTGTAGGGAGTTCCTTGACGGCAGTCCGTCAAGGGGCAAGAGTGCCGTCAACCGACATAACTAGACTATTTATACTAGTTTTAGCGTGGGAAATTCCTTGACGGCTGTCCGTCAAGGGGCAAGACTGCCGTCAAACGACATCTTTGGTCAGGAGGGGATACTAAAAGAGCTGAGGTGTACTGGTATGCTACAGGTATCTGCACACTACAGCTGCCTGTAGGAGTCTTCGATTCATGTGGGACTCAAGTATGCTATGTATATTATCGAATGGCAAACGAAAAAAATATTTAAACGGTGCAGTAGGTACAGAAAGGAATTGGGCTGCGTGCGTGAATGCGTTTCCTTTCTTGGTTTCCCTTGGTTTTCTTCTTTTTGGGGATGCTTGTGGGTGATCGACGTTGAAGCTCATGCTGCACCTTGTCGGATGACAAAAATAACAACAATAATATACCGAGGGTAGACGGGAAAAAATACGTTAGCACCCCGCAGATTTTATTCTTTCCTAGACATGAGGAGGGGAGCTCGAAAACCAATTAAAAAATAAATATCCGAACATTGTTATTTCTTTGTTCGTCCTGTGATCACAGCGCTCCGATTTGTTTTCCAATCTTTTTACGAAGGAGTATGGCGTCGTTTTCTCTTTTTGTCGCATGCCCTCGACAATACCAATAGCATTACCAACCTGACATGAAAGCATGAACACAATAAATCTAGTAAACCCAAAGATAATCCCGCCTGGCCTCACCTGTCTATGGGCGGGGGTTGGCGTTGGTGATGGCGTTGGTGTTAGCGTTGTCGTCTGCGGCAGCGTCCAGCGCGCGGCCCACCTCATGGAAACGGCCCGCAATCCGCCCCCAGCCGGGGTTGGTCTCGAGATCCAACTTGTGCAACCCTTTGGAGATCGACACGCAGCAGCAGCAGCGGTGAAGAGAGCGCACACAAGTATAATATATAGCGGGTGCGAAAGAAAGGGAGAGAATAGGAAGTTAGAACGATTGTTTAGAGTATAGATATAGAATATTAATAGACAGACAGACAGACAGACAGAGAGACAGATATATATATATAGATAGATAGATAGATAGATAGATAGATAGATGGATAGATAGATAGAGATAGGTAGATAGATGGATAGATAGATAGATAGATACCGGTAGACAGATAGATAGATGCTGGTAGATAGATACCGGTAGTTAGATAGATACATACTAGATAGATAGATAGACAGTCGTATTGACAGACTGATAAACAGATGTATTGATGTATAAACTAGATAGATAGATACATAGTCTAAGTCTACATACATAGATGGGTCCACAAATAAATAAAACCGAACACTGGAAAAACGAGAGAAAGGGTACTGCACACTACCGGGTGGCAAACCAAACAATACCTGGAACCAATACTACGACCACTACGAATACTACACAACAATCACGCTCCTACTGGTACACAGCTCTAAAAACACAAAAACCTACAACAACCCCTTTTCCGACGTCAACACTCATTCCCTCTCTCCCTCACCTCCAGCGCCTCCCCTCCTGCCGCTGTCCTGCGCGAGGAACAGCTCCAGCTCCATACCCGCCGCGTCGGCCACCTCCTCCATGGTAGCGGGAGGCGCGACCTCCTCGTCTCCGTCATGCTCCTCTGCCATTTCCGCCAGGCACTCCAGGATAATGGCCTCCGTGTCGATATCTTCTTCGTTTACACCGTCCCCGGACACCGCACCAGTTGCAGAACAACTAGCGCGCGTCGGTTCTGCGGCGGGAAGGGGAAGGGGAAGGGTGTTGGGGACGGAGGGGGGGTGGGTGGGGGGGCGTTAAAAGTTCGCGACGGATGGTTTAGAAGAGTGGGAAGGACGGGGGCGGGCGGGCATGACCTGTTTATTGTGCCCCCACGAGTACAAGAGACAGAAGCAGAGACAGAGAGTAGTATTCCTCTATACCTATCTCTCTTCAAGCGCACAGCACAGCCAAACAAAGGGCCCAATACATAGATCTTCGAGCGAATCAACATCCCCCCCGTCCCCCCCATTCCTCTACCCCCCAGCCCCCCCCGCCTGTTCGATATAGCTTCTCTCACCGAACAGCCTAACAGTAAGTTTCGGTTACATACGGAGTGTCACGGAGTTATTGTTGCAGAGAGTGTCTTGTGATATCGTGCAAGAGTAGACTCACACGGAGTATGTATGAGTAGGCGCTACGAGGAGGCTTACCGTATTCGACTTGGAGCAGTTGTTACTGAGCTGTGGTGAGTTGACCCACAAGCTCACTCCACCTTTCCCCTTGCCTTGGCCTACATACTTCCGGGACGACATAACGAAAACATCTGAAATATACTATCTACTTTATGCTGCACACTGTGTGTGTTGCAGTGCCTAGCTCCCATCCTGGTGCGGCTGTTGGGGCATATTCATCCATCAAATATCAGCGCTATCTGAACACCGCCCGCCCCCTCCCTCCCTCCCTTCTTCCGTCCCTTGACCCCCCTCCACTGCCTTCCTCCCCTCTCTCCTCCCTCCCGCCCCCGACCATCCACCCCTTCACTCACCCACGGAGGGGCTGTTGT
>JAYJMJ010300016.1:0-10100 GCA_036873875.1 Laminaria ephemera | reverse complement strand
GGGTGGGTCGGTGGGTGGGTGAGTGGGTGGGTGGTTGGGTGGGCGGGTGGGCGGGTGGGTGGTGTGTGCAGTTAAAGTAATAATAGTTGTAACGGGTAAAATAACCCTGGCGACAGGGAGAGGTGATCTTAGCACTTACCTGGTACAAGGTAATTAAAATTCGTTGGACTGTTAATACTGTTCTTTTGTTGGGCTCGACCTAAACGCAGGGCGGGCGGGCAAAACATTTCCTGCCTTTGGCTGGTCTGATTGGTGGAGCCTAGCCTTTCGACCGCCCGGGTAATAGTTTAAACGCCACCAACCACACACACGCTGTGCAGCCGCGCGACTGCCCCTACCGATCTCGACCCGCCCCCCCCAAAGGGTTGGGATTAGAGTTAAGGATAGGGCCATTCACAGGTCTCGGGCCGGGCTAGTCTGCTGGGCCGACGTGCAAGATTTAAATTTATCACCAACGACCGGCAGGACGTTAACTGCCGCCATGTCCTGCATCTATCTAGGGTGAGCCTATTGAATATTATTTCGTTTGCTATCTGACAACGTAGTAACTCATACTAATTCAAGAACATTCCATATTTTCCGTCCGTCGTCGAAGCAGACGATATGCAGGATGAGCTTCAATGTCGATCACTCCTGAACATTCCCAGAAGAAAGTAGAAGAAAACCAAGTGAGCCTATTAATCGTAGAGTTGCTAAATATACACGGCTATGATACCAATTATTAAGGTGGCCCTTCTGAGCGGGGTGAAGAAGCCAGTGAGTGAGTGACCCGTGCCGTCCAACAGCAAAAATCCGGGGAAAAAAACATGTTTATTCTCTATTCTTTCCATACAACGTACGAGTACAACAAGCGCACAAAGTTGACGACACTTACTTACAGATATCAGTAGTTTGCGCCAGTGACGCGTGCTACGATATGAGGTACCTGGTGGCACCTTTTGGCTGAAGAAACATTTTTTGAATTAACCCTTTTACCACTGCAAAAAAAAATCCCACATTATTTCCAAGTAGTTTGTCCCCCAAAAAAAACGTGAGTCGAGTTCTAAAAGGGTCGTCGAAATTTCATTATTTGGTTGGACATAATGTGTTTCGTTGCATAATACCTAGGCCATGGTATTGTTCATCGAGTAGCACTTTATTTTTTTCTCAGCTTTTTTTTGTGTTTGGGTGACGTTTAGTGCTCCTCAAGCGAGGAGCCCCAGAAAAAAATAGGCTTTGTCCTGCCGTATGAGCATGCGTCAAGTTCCTATTATACTGTATATATACAAGATTAAGATTTCCCTTCGGAGGGCGACGCGTGCTATGATAGCACTTTTGGTTGAGTAATGTTTCTGAATGACGGGGCTCCTTAACCCAAAATCGTCGGAACGCCATTCTTGTTTTGCAATATGAAGATGTTTTATACCTAGGCCATGGGTTTGGTCATCGGGTTGCACTTTTAGTTTACTCAAAACGAGTTTTTGGGTGAGGTATAGAGCTCCTCAAGTGAGGAGCCTCAGAAAAAAAAATGATGCACCTTTACCGTAGCATGTGTCAGGCGTGTTATAATAATAACGAGGGCTACGCAAGAAATAAGGCCCAAATCAACCTGACTGAATACTCGTGTACCTGGTATCTATTATATATCTTTTGTATGTTTGGTTCGTGTAAGACACGGTATACATTGTGCGCTGAGGACCTGTGGTACTAATGGGGTAGTTACAAAGAAAAACAAAACTGTGAGTAGAAGAGCCGGCGGAAGCAATAATAACCCTAAAATAGCACAGCACACTTAGTTCCTGTTATAGGTAGACCCCAGCAGCAGCAGCAGCGAAGCAGCAGTGCCGAAAATATAAAAAGCTACGAGTAAAACACTCAAAACGTTTTCGCCAATGGAGCGGGGGCGTGCTCCTATAGCTATCATATCGTACAGCTACGTACTACGTACAATAGCAAAAAAGGCAGCCTGCCTAGAGCAAAAACAGCAGTCATGAGAGCCACAAACGAAAATATAAAGAGCACAAAAAAAAACGACGACTCTTGTATCTTGTACGGCCAAACATTTTGACAAATAATGCAAACTCACACATATAATAGGCAGGTAAAGTACGAGGTAGGCAGAGTACGAGTCTATAGTAGTGCCGGTTGAATATTACCACTGCTCTCTATAATGCCGGTAGAATCGCTTGACACCCCTGGAACTCTCTCTACAAACTATGTATGGCAACCCTATTCCAATAGTGCTGGTGTGCCGAATTATGCCGGTATATTGGGCTGGCACATACCGGCACTATTGGGAGCCCCATGTAGATAGACTACGAGTATACAGTCAGTAGTACACAGCTAAACAAAAAGCAGATACAAACACACACATAAATACCACATTGGAGCAGCAGTCAGTCACGGACACATTCGTACAGCAGCAGAGCAGCAGCAGCAGCAGGCAGGCAGAGCAGAGCAGAGCAGAATCTTTCCCGTTTCGGCCGTGTTCTTGCCTCCCTGTGATGCTTGCGTTGTCTAATGTCGAGTTGTTTTGCTTGAAGGTGTGTATACGTGTGCTGTCATTGCTGATCAAGTACGGGCTATCTTTAGTGTCGGTTGAGGTTGAATATTGCCGTTGCTCTATATAATGCCGGTAAAATCGCTTGGCACGATTGCAAACTCCTAGTGCGTGAGCTTGAGCAAGTAACACACTACCCAGAGGGATGACCGTCCGGGTGACTATCTCCACCGCACCTGATCCACAGGGATGAAATCGGGTCTACATACTCACACATCCGTATACCTAGGCAGCTTGCGCTGCTGCAGTAGTAACGATGACCGTAGGTAGGGGCAGCTCGCGCTGCCGTTGCCACGGGAACTGAAGGATACGTTTTATATGACTAAGGTACCCTGGTACGGGTAACCTCCTGCAGATCCCTCTACTAAGCAGGTCTCACGATGCCACTCACTTGCGTATTCTCAGTATCATAGTTCGTTTGTATTATTTCTTAGGCCACGGAAGGGAGCACGTCCACGACGAAGACACAACTAGTCGCCGTTGGCGAGACAAAAACCCTTTACGTATCATCCCCTATCCCCTTGTTTCTCTATGAGCACATGCCCACAAGGGCATGCCCAAACCCTTTTATCTCGGAATCCGGTAAATTAGATCCTGGTACCTAATCTTAGTCGGGCTCCCAGGGCAATACCATAACACTAGCCCACCCTGATGAGCCGTATATGCAGAAATATGGGAGGATCGGAGAAACACCGGTTCCACGAACTAGAACATGACTCGAAGATGCGGCTCTCCAAAACCCACTCCCACACCTCTATCTTGCGAGGCTACGAAGCCTCAGGAAAATGCTAAAGCACAAAACCGAAAACGGAGAACGGGAAAGCGAGAAACAGAAACAACTTAAAATTTCGAGCAATACCATAACATACGCCAGCCAACGCTGGATTGCGAATGCGTTTTTAGAGATAATTGACACACGACATGCACGTTTGAAAATACGTGGAAGTGTGGTTATTTTTACCCGTCCGCCGGAGGATAAACAAAAAAAAGGGAACAAGCGGAAGCACAAATTAGGGAGATAAACTATTCCATAGTACTTTTCGAATATTGAAGTGGAGACAGACCTGGGACGGGGTGGTCGTGCGGGCGATAATTTGCCTGACAAAATTGGAAGCTCGTCGTCACGTGTATTTCAGAGCCATGTAATACCTGGTGGTTATATATTTCTGGTATGATATTTGTGTATTTATTTCTCGTATAATACTGTACCTGGTACCAATTATCAGTACTTTTAATATTATATTATTATTATTATTATTGTTATTTTTATTTTTTTTAATATGAAGCGTGTACCTACTGGTAGCGGTACGATGACATGACGACGAGGAGAAAGAGTGGTTACATAAACTGGTTGGTGGTGTCCTATTAGATACAAGCAGCGTACATGGCAGGCGGTATAAAACGGCAACTATCTCTGACATTTTTGGCTCTATCCCTAGATACGTTGTTGTTAATAGTACTCCCAGTCTGCACACATACTCATATCGTATGCGTATGATATATGCATGCCGATAAGCCTGTGAACACCATCATCACCGCATTTTACACCCAGCCGTACTGCTATTCATAGTCGCTAAAGCTTTAGACTATTAAATAGTTTGCACGGCCTGCTTTGTGGATTGACTGGGACGAACGAAAGGGAGAGACTACTACTCCCACCATATCTTCTACATAAAGTACTGCGAGAGCACAGACAGGTATGATATGACATGATGATAAGATCAGAGACAAACGCCGCCCATCACAGCCCGACGAAAAATATCACGTAGTATCACGCAGCTTGCAATGTCGAGGGCTCTTCTTGAGCTGGAGTCTAGACACCTGAAGATCACCAACGAGGTGGTTCGCGCCGCACAGGAAGCACTCGCGACTACGAGCATGACACCAAGACAAGACCCCGACAACTACATTTAACGAGATCATGCAACTGCGCAGCCTACTGACCGAGATGGAGGAACCAATCACGGATAGGTGCATTTCACGGACATGGTTCCCCAAGGTCTGACCGAGGAGTACCGGGACATCAAGCTGATCACCTGGAAGGACCCAGACTTCGATCCCTTCCGAACATTCCGTCCGTACTACGCCACCTCTACCTGGACAGGCTGTCGCGCAACAAGACCGGAACAATCGCTGGCCATGGCACGGTCATAAAAAATGCAGCATGAGCTGCTACCTGACCCCAACAGCATAATCTGACACAACTGCGGCAAGGAAGGTCACTACAAGAGCGGCTGTGCCGTACAGGGCAAGGTTCACTGGAAACGCAAGACGCCCGCTGGACACAGCAAGAAGGCTGGATCAGGGCATGGCACTGGGCAGCAGTGGCGTACAGTGGGATGGACGCGTACGCACAGCGAAGCCAATTGTTGCGCACAAGGAGTTCCGCTCTCACAGACGAGTAATACGCACACGGCAGCTGTGCCCAGCACCCAAACCCGCCCCGATGACATCAGAAATAAGTCGGCTGTTAATTTCGACGACGACTTCGCCAAGGGCTTCACATTTTTGCTCCTGACAGTACTGCAGGGGCCGCCAGGGCACCATCGTCACCAGGGGTAACCTTGTCAACGTGGGGTCGCCGGAACAGATGTTTTACGGGATCGCTGCAAACATAAAGAGTGTGGAATAGCCGCAAAAACAACGTTAATGATCGCTACAGCACTGTTCGATGCGACTGCCGCAGCTTCCGGGGTCGCCGCAACCCAGCAGCAACGTGGGATTGGCCAAGTGTTATTTCGAGATCGCGCCACAGCAGTCGTGAATCTGTAGGGGTTACCGAGGGAGAACGTTTTGTGGAATCGCCGCATCATCATCGGTCATTTTGGGCTGGTAGAGCATCGTTTCTGCGGTCGCTGGACATCATCATACATTTTAGGGCCGCCGGGACATCGCTTCTGGGGTCGCTAAACGTCATCGCCATTTGGGGCTGAGCGAGCATCATTTATGGGGTCACTGCAACACCATCATCTGGATCGCCAGCAAGGACATCTGCATCGCTTGGGGGCGCACCAGGTCTACGACAAGATTTGTGTAGTAGCAGCTCCACACGTCTTCTTTGTGTGAGGGCAAAAACGTGGTCGACTTCTTGTTATTTCTGTTCTTATCAAACAAACTGATCATTGAAATATTGGTCATTCTTGAGGTGCAGCTGCCTCTCTAACACCTACCTGCCTTTAACTGTTCATCTGCCTTTTGGGCGTTTTACCATGACAGTACGGACTATATTTCAGAAGCAAGTGTTATGATAGTTAACACTGCTGTTCGACTGGTATCCTGTCAGAGGGAAAATTTACAGCCAATAACGGCGTCGTAGTATTTAGCGTACGGAGGACTATCGTACCGAGCATGTCTGCCTGGTATATGTATCGTTCGGCCCGCGCGGGTTCCAAGGTCTGTGTGTGATATTTTTGTGGTTTGCATGCTCGTCCACGCTTCAAACGTGTCACAGCAGTAGCATACCTTTAATGTTGCCAGGTTGTAGGCGTTGTTGCAGTAGCTGTAGAAGGGTTGGCCACTGGTCACCCATCATAAGCGATGTAGGAACGTTTGATGTTGCGATGCCACAAAGGAGTAATGTGTCTTTGTTGCGACATACCAAGTGATGCACACATTAATACGCAGGCATGTAGGACAGGCAAGTATACCGACCAAGCAACGATAATTGAAACCGTCGAGAAGATACAACGGAGTAGGTTATGACTCTTGACGTAAGTATCAAGCAAGCGTCCATTATAACCTGTAGATTGTGCTTGGATATGATACGATATGACGATGGTTGAAGGTATCAGGAGTTCCAATAGTAGGTTGGCTACATAGCGGGAGAGAATGCCGGGATATGCATTCTGATGGTGCGCCCGCACTTTACTTGATGGATGACTTGTATGATTGCTACATCGGTGCTCGAGGAGCGTGATTATTATACATGATCTATTTCTCTATCGGACGCTAACCCCGCCGTCTGCCGAAGCTTTGTCTGCACGGCAGGTAAGTCCATTGTTGCTTCTAGAGTCAGGAAACACGAATACTAACCCCGTCTGCCTAAGCTTTGTCTGCACGACGCGTAAGCCCATTGTTGCTTCTAGGGTCAGGAAACACGATTACACGATCAATCGCGTTTCTTGATCCTAGAAGCAACAATAGACTTACCCGCCGTGCAGACAGAGCTTCGAGTGATGGGGTTAGCGCCCGATAAGGAAATAGATCATGTGTAATAATCACGCTCCTCGAGCAGCCATGTAGCCATCAACAGAGTAAAGTGCGGGCTCACCATCAGAATGTATATCCCGACATCCCAATATCCCCCTACTATGTACCCAACCTACTATTGGAACTCTCTCATGCCATCAACCACCGTCGTATCGTATCATATCCAAGCACAATCAACATAACCTGGTAGTGAATGTCGCAAGTGTGACTATGTCACCTCCATCGAGGGGGCGCATTAAGCATAGCTACCTTGCAGTAGCCAGTAGCCCACCGAGTCGCTGATCGGTAATACAAGATGCTCCGGCATTAAAATCGGTGCGGAGATATGCGGCACACTCTAATATGGTCAACCATGGGTGGTGCCACGGTTGACCATGGATTGTGCCATGGCACGTGCCATGCCCATACGGCACGTTCCATTGGCGGTTTCCGTGGGTTGCACCATTGGTTTCCATGGATGGTGCCACGGCAACCTTCCACAGCTGGTACAAGTGGGTGGCACAATGGTTAGCTATGATTGGTTCCATGGTTAACCATACCATCGTGTCGTGGCACGTGTCATGGCGCGCTCCATTGCTGGTATACGTGATGGGTTGCATCATGGTTGGTTATGGCCTGTATGCATGGGTTTTACCATGGCAGGTGGCCATATCCACGGAAATTCGTGTATGCCATGGGACCAAGGCGCACCGTGGACGAATGCATGGGGCGCCCCATGGCATCCCATAGTACGCACCATGGCAAACATGCATACCATGGTTTACACCATGGATGGGCTATGTCATGGAGCGAAGTTGCTTTCCATGGTGTGCACCATGGAGCACCATGGAGCACCATGGTAAACTATGGGGAATACCGTGGAGTACCATGAATGGTGCCATCGCATGTGCCATAGGCTGTACAACTAATGTAGAGCAAAAAAGAACGAACGAAGGGGTGGGAGGGGTACTCCTTTCATGCATAGCCGTAGTCGTATGATCGAGGGGGGGCGGGGGGGGGTTCTTCACATTTGTTGTACTTGTTTATGGTGTGACCCCCCTTGTCTCGTAGGTCTCGTAAAAAGGGGTGGGTGTGCTTCAGGAGATTCAATTTTGGGATAGTCCTGTCCGGTCAGAACAGTTCATACGTTCTTATCGGTGTGCTCTTCTGTGATCATCAAGAGGCATACCCGTAGGGCTCGCTATATATTAATTACGTACGGGGGTGCGGTCGTTTTCTAGATCATCAGCATATATAATCATCTCGTTTCTTCGTGTTTGAGTGCACCCTCCTGCGAATAAACGGCGGCGACGGTTCTGCTGCTACTACTGTGTTTGAAAGGATCCCTGTGCGGAAAAAGTGGATGAGATCACCTCGTCCGACGACGATGTACATTATTTTGACATAATTTCTAGCTTGTTATTTCGTCTTCCATGGGTAACCCATGGGGTTTTCCACGGGAAACCCATGGGTAGTCCATGGGCGACCCATGGTGGGCATGGGTTTCCCGTGGGCGACCTACGGGAAATCCATGAGTAACCCATCGGCACCCATGAGCTATCACTGCCAACTCACGGGCACCCATGGGCTACCACTGCCAAGCCATGGGCATCCAGACCCATGGACGACCCGTGGGCAACCCACGGGAGACCCGTTAGCGACCCATGGTAGACCCATGGAAGCCCATGGGCGATCCATGGGAGACCCATGGGAGACCCATGGGAGCCCATGGGCGACCCAAGGGCATCCATGGGCTATCACTTATGAACCATGGGCACGCATGGGCTATCACCGCTAACTCATGGGCATCCACGGGAGACCCATGGGCGACTCATAGGCAACGCATCGGAGACCATGGGTGACCCATGGGCGACCCATGGGAGCCAACGGGCGACCAATGGGCGTCCATAGGCTACCGCTTCCAACCCACGGGCACCCATGGGCTACCACTGCCAACCTATGGGCATCCATGGGAGACCCACGGGCGACCCATGAGCAACCCACGGGAGACCCGTGCATGGGAGACCATGCGCGACGGAAGGGCATCCATGGGCTATCATTTCCAACCCATGGGCATCCATGGGAGACCCATGAACGACCCATGGGCACCCATGGCCTATCACTTCCAACCCATGGACATGCATGGCCTATCACTACCAACACGTGGACGACTCATGGGAGGCCCACGGGAGGCCCACGTGCCAGCATAATAACTCACGGGCAACCCTTTGGCGACCCATGGGCAACCCATCGGGGGCCCATAATAGGTCTATCTACTATTTATATTAATATGTCGTTTTAGCACACCCCCGTGCGAAACTGCGGAGTCCCGCACGCACTGGTTGGTTGCTCTGCGATATGGAAACAACTCAGAGCAAGCTGATGGATTGAGTGATTGAGTGATTGATTGATTGCTTGATTGCTTGATTGATGAGTGGGCGGATCGGTATTATTATTGGTTGACGCGAAGTTTTACCTCACAAATTATACTGCCATGAAAGAAGGCAACAGTGGTCGTATCATATGCACTGAACGTGGCAGTACTACTGCTATAATTTGTATACATACAGGTACCGGCAGGGTATTGGGCATACTGCTGTGCTGTATCGGTACTCCACTACAATAGCTAGTGGAGGAGCTCCGTTGGCATGTGTGCTGCAATAAATAGTATGCTCTATCATATACCAGGTAATATATACCAGGTATGTATACGGTACGGCATGATATATGAAGCCATATTGCAACACGCGGAATTTCCTCGTGGGGCGTTTCAAGCAACCTTCTGCAAAGCACAGTAACCATACTCCCTCGCGTACCGAACACGACGGTGTATATTACATCCCTGGTGATAACAATCGGGGCTCCAAAATACTTATCACCCGGTGTTTGTTGTAAGGCTTAGTTTGGGTAGGCAATTGGTTAACCTTTTAACAGTGGTCAAACGGACTATTAATAATGCCCTCTAATTCCTTAACAAATGGTACTCACGACCCTAAAACCCGTGGTTTGTCGACGACGCCGTTTGTTAAGGAATTAGAGGGCATTTGGTCCGTTTGACTACAGTAGTACTGGTAATAAAAGGTTAACCAATTGCCTACCCAAACTAACCCTTACAACAGCAGTGTGGTATACTCCAGGGGTGTGATAAAGAATGTACCCCGGTGATATGATATGATACAATGAGTGGTCGTTTGGGATTTGGTAAAAAGTGTATTCGGGGTGGTAGTGGTTAAACTCGAATACTACTAAGGTTGGAGTCAGAGGTTCAAATCTCGGTTTGTATGGATTTTTTTTTCTTCTAGAGACACCAACTGCCGAGAGCGCTTTACAGCGTGGGTAAGCACAATTCGACGCGAGTCGACGAGGGAAGAAA
>JAYJMJ010299997.1:0-10101 GCA_036873875.1 Laminaria ephemera | reverse complement strand
GTTTAGCACTATTGCCCCTGACTGGCGAATCTTCATGAATAATCCAGGCTAGACCCCGACGGGGATGGCTGGGGATAGGATTAAATCTTGCCGCACTGACGATAATGCATGTATAGCACCTGGTGGGATTTCATTGGTTGATACTGAGTCAGATTTTGTAAAAAAAAGATTGCATCAGGTGACACTACAATAGCATGAAGGACTGACAAGTGTATTTTGTCATGATAGGCTGAACGCGTAGGAATATTATGGAGCGAAAGGCTCTGGTTTCTTTCTGGTTCCTGTGCACTGAGGCTTTTACTAATGCGCTATCTCCCGTTGTTAATCTTGTTATTTGTCAGTGCCTGCAGTAGTTCACCCGATGATGGTTCACCCGATGACGGTTCATCTGGCGATGGTACCACTGGCGATAGTTTGTCAGAGGGATTCGATTTGTCGCGCTATATATTTCATTCGAATCTTGATGTTGTGGGCGGCCAAATCAGCTTTGTGGAGAATCACTATGAAAAGCCCTCGGGCAATGGGCCGATCTATGCACCGACCACCATTTTTACTAATACAGGCTCAGGTATCGATCAATCGGGGATTAGCGGCGCTGTGTTTTATCGATATACCATCGGGGCAAACTCGATTGTGGAAGACGGGGTCAGCTTTAGCGGTTCCAGATCTTTTAAACGGTTTGCGCAGTTAGGGGAAGATTATATAACCGGTGGGATAGAGGGGCTTGCTTTCCGAGAGACCTGTACGTTGCAAGACCAACTGAATGAATTTGACCTCAGCACTGCCACGGGCTCAGTCACTATAGCTAGTAGCGTGTACGAAGATGTGATTCAAGTGTATTGCGACAGTGTGTTTCCCACGCCCGATGGAGGCACAAGGCCCAACTATAACTGGACAAAATATTATGCAAGAGGTATCGGATTGATATTTGTAGACGGAACCTGGCCAAACCTTGAGCTAGGTGATATCTACGCAATACCCGAGTATTGATTCAACACAAAACTATTGAAGGTTCTGGTCACTTTAATTACAGGTAGCGGCAATAGGCAGGGGCAGGTGTCGTATAAGAGAAACAAACAATACAGTCATAGTTAAAAAAGCTGATGCGTAAGCGAGGGAAGAATTTCCTTCGACTCGCTTACGCTTAGTATTTCCAGCAAGCGATCAGGGCGTTAGTCAATTGGTGGGCAGCTCCGACCAGCTACACCATCCCAACCCCAGCCGTCGTTGTCGGCCGCATCGGAGTAATCACAGTTGTTCGTTGTTGGTGTATCAATTGGCGCGTTATGGTCAGCGGCCGGGCAGCTTTCACGAGTCTCCGGATTCCAACCCCATCCTTCGTTTTCAGCGGCATTGCTGTAGTCGCAAGCATCGCTCACGACAGCTATATCTTCTTCGCTTGTGGCAACTGCCGGGCAGCTTTCACCGGTTTCGGGGTTCCAGCCCCAGCCGCCGTTAGCCGCAGCATGGGTGTAGTCGCAGCTTTCGCTGACATCTGTCTCGGGAGTTGTGGTTGAGTCTACGGCCGGGCAACTTTCGCCAGTAATCGGGTTCCAGCCCCAACCGCCATTTTCTAATGCGTTGCTGTAGTCACAATCTGAGGCGGCGACCGGGACTACAGGCTCTGTTTCTAATGGCGGGCAACTTTCACCAGTGGTCGCATTCCAGCCCCAGCCTTCAAACAACGCGGCATTGCTATAGTCGCAGCTACCGTTCCCATTAGTGTCAGGTGCGGTGCCAGTCGGTGCAAATCCTACGCGATCATCATTCGGGTATCCGTTGCTCTCAAAGAAATCGGGCTGGTAGGCGTTCGGAAACTCCCAGATGTATGTGTTGACGTTGCCAGCGCCAAGCAACCTGACACTGGTGCACTGGCGGTACCGGGTGTTCGACTGCCAGATGCGCACGGCCTGGTCGATAATTTCTACCTGACCGAGTCCTTCACTAAATGGCAGCATGCCGTCGCTGTCGATCGTTAACACCTCATCGCGGATTGAGACGGTGACATCGGTGTAGACCGAAGTCACTCGAGCAGAATCACCGACAAGAGGATGGAACACATAGTCGTACTTTAAAAAATCATTGAGTGGTTCGTGTTCGTAGCGATTGTTGGCCTCGTCCCAGTCGTAGGTATTGCACATGACTCGACGCATTGCCAGATCGGCGTTGTAGTTCCAGTAAGGTTCTGACAGCACGACCTCCAGGCCGGTTTCCTGGTTGGTATAGGGGGGAGGGCTGGCCGGTGGTGGATCCAGATCTTCCACCAGTGGTAACTTCACCACCCGCTCTTCGGGTGCTGCGACTGGATTGGAAGTTTCAACACCGGGACTGCCGGTTGGTACAAAAGCATCGCCACTGGTGTCGTAGCAGAGGTTATAGATATCACTTTCAGTCCACACACGCACGGCATTGTTATCGCCACCGTTGACGCCGACTATTTCTACATAGGGGCTTTGCGCCATCGGTGCTACCCCTTTGTAAATACCGTTTTCTACACTCCAAAGCGGGATATACCGTTCTGGCTGACCGGTAAAAAAATCGTAGTAGCCGGTTACCGTATTCAGGTACGGGCGTTGTGAAAAAAGCGGCTGGTGCAGCAGGTTATAAGAGCCGAGTATCGGACTGTTAAAAGCGAATTGGCGTTCGGGTGTTTCTTCGTAGACGCCTGACCCATTGTCGAACCAATAGTTCTCACATCGTATATCACGATTGGCGATATCAGTGTTTGGATCCCAGTAGGCGCGGACCAGCGTTACAGGCTCTTCGGTCTCTCTGTTTATGTACGAAGGTGGGGGAGCGGAATCACTGGTAATTGTACAGCTGTCCCAGCGGCCGTTGTCGAAGTCAAATTCCCAACCGAAGCCATCGCCCTCTGCGTCTGCTGCCTGTTGCTCGCACACTGGTAACGTTTGTGCGTTGGTGATCGAGTTGGTGAAAAGCGCCAGTGCCAGAAGGAGGCTGCTTATTGAGATCTGTTTCATTGTGATACTTATCATTAGCTACTTTCCCTGTTATCTGTCGTCAGTTGACGACACGTTCTAATGGCATGATCAAATAATTCGATGACACCGATTTCTATCGCTGTGCAGCCCCGTATGTCTGTTTTTTACCTGCAAGTGAACAGCTCGATGAATATGGACAGGCATGATAAGTGGGGTGCGAATTGATATTTGCTTTGTGCGCCATGGCTTCACGTTTATGTGGTGCTAGTGGCGCTCTGCGCTGTTGGTGTGAAGATTTTAGTATCGGGAAGAGTGAAAAAAAAGGGAATATTACCGATGCATTCAGCATGGCTAGATAGGAAAAACTATCGGGACAGGTGTTGTACGAAGGGAATAAAAACTACCATCCTTCTATAAACTTCCGCTTGATCACCCTGATGGGGTGCGTGTCTTCGTAAACCTTTCACCGGCATAAGAGCCGATAACAACCTGGCAGGCGCTGGTGGATATTATCCCTGCCAGCGACCGGGAGGGGAGAAGAGCCGGGTGGTGATGCCTGGCATGTCCCCGCTATTGATCAAGGATGATGTCAATCCATCGTCCGAGGTCCTTTTTCATGGAAGCCGCCGAGCAACCGGCTCTGGCACGAAACATTAACCCCTGGCGCAGATCGAACATCAGCCGTGCCTGTTGTTTGCTGGGGAAATCTGTATTGAGCTCGCCCTGTGACTTGGCTTTCTCAAAGCGTGCTACCAGGCGTTTTTCTGTGGACTCTATGGCTTGCTTCATCAGTGATTGAACACCCTCTACCTCACCTGCAGTGGTTGCCACGCAAGAGCTCAGAAAGCACCCCTTTGCACCACTCTCGTGACGGGTTGAATACACAATAACCTCGTTCAGGAAGCCGCTTACCGCATCTCTGATGTGAATCTGATTCTCAAACACTACCAGCGGTTTGCAGGCATCGTTCGATGCATAGTGCTCGATTGCCGAGCGGTACAGCTTCTCTTTATCGCCGAATTCGGCGTAGAGGCTGGGTGGGTTGATGCCGATGGCTTTGGTCAGGTCTGAAAGTGACGCGCCGTCGTAGCCCTTGCGCCAAAAGACATTGACTGCCGTTGTCAGGGCCTGTTCCCGGTCAAATTTTTTGGGTCTGCCGACTTTTTTTGTAGCTTTCACTATAAAACTCTTGAATTTCGATTTCAGATATATAATATAGCGGTCGTTACAAAATAAAATATATCGATCACTACAAAATACACAGGCATCATATGAAAAACTTCAAATTATTGCCAGGCAATTCTTTCCCGCAGGTCTCTGTCACTGGGCTTGACGGTGGAAAACTAGATCTGCATCAACCGGATAAGCCTGGAAACTGGCGGCTGATAGTTGTTTATCGTGGTGCACATTGCCCGCTGTGCACCCGCTATCTGGGTGAATTGAACCCGATCAGTCAATCGCTAGCCGAACTCGGTGTAGAGGTGGTAGCGGTTTCGGCTGATGCGCACGATATAGCGTCGGCACACATCAGCGGTATCAACCCGGATTTTCCAGTGGGTTACGGCCTACGCGTTGAGCAGATGCAGCAACTGGGCTTATATGTCTCTGAGCCACGTTCACCGCAGGAGGCAAGTGGTCCCTTCTCTGAACCCGGTCTGTTTGTTGTCAATGCCGATGGCGCGCTGCAGGTGGTGGATATCTCTAACGCCCCTTTTACCCGTCCTAATCTTGATTCATTGCTAGCAGGTATTCGGTTTGTCAAAGACCCGAAGAATAATTACCCGATTCGCGGCACGCTCGACGCTGCAGCCTGAACTACGCATCGCCCTTAATAGTAACCACTGGAAAAAATATGAATCTGGATAACCCGCAAACCGTTGAGGTCAAGCAGGTGATTGATGATCTGATAAAAACTGCCACCAGCTACGATACCGATGTGCTTGATCGTATCTATCACGATGATCTGGAGGTGTTGATGGTTGATCATGAAGATAACGTTAACAGGGCGAACAAGGCGGCGTTTATTGATTTGTTTAACAGCAAAAAAGCTAATGGTGATCCGCCCATGAACACCTGGGCTCGATACCACGCCATCGATGTCAATGATCATAACGCTCATGTGCTGTTATCGAGAAAGAACGATCTGAGCGGCACCGATATGTTACTGACTTTGAGTATTGATTTGGTGCGCGCTGATGATCGCTGGCAGGTTAAGCGGGAAGTGATCACCCTCAGGCCGGAAGCGTTGAGTTAAAGGCTACGTAGTTATTGAAAAATAACTTCAATCTAAATAAAGCTTCTATTTTAAACGGAAGAGATATGAAAAATTCGAAAATTTTAGTGACCAGTCTTTTTGCCGCCGCATTGATGGCATCAGCCGCGGTATACAGTACTGATAAAAATACAGCGATGGAAAAAGAGTTCGCAGCGTTTAATGAGCGGTTTAACGCCATCGCTGCAGAGTACGACACCGATGCCTTTCTGGGCTTGTATGTAGACGAGCCGTTGTGGATTGCACCAGGCAAAGCGCCTGTGGCAGGACAGGATGTGCCACGAGCCACCTTCGATTTCTTTGCATCCAATAAAGGATCGCTGACTCACACTGTTGACTATACGTTTACGTCTGAAGATGCCACGCAGGCGATCCTGGTGGGGCAGTATGATCTAAATGTAGAGAGCGTTGGCGTGAAGGCCAGTGGCACGTATCAGTTTGTACTGCAGAAAGAGGGTGCACAGTGGAAGATTCTCACTGATATGTACAACCAGCACGAAGCCGTGCAATAGTAGGTTAGTGATATAACACGGGGCAATATCACCGGTGCCAGTCACCGGTGATAACTGTTTTTAACATCGACCTTGATGGGCGTTGTTTCGAACAATATACAAGATAACAACTGGAGTCATGGTTTAAAAAGCACGAACGCAATGAAGCATGGTTAAAATTGAGAGCTAGCGAGAATGCTGTGGTAATCTGTCGAAAGTAAAGTGTCGTTTTCGGGAGAAGGCGAAGCAGCTTGATTGCATAAGAAAAAGTACCAGAGCAGGTGTGGTAAAACGGTACCGACTACTTACTGAAGTATTTTTTTGTACTGACTAACAACTGCCCCAGGCAATACAATGTAATTAGTGCCAGAAAAAATTCCAGCGCGCCGGTGATTTCATAGAACCATAGATTGATGTTATCTGAGGGAAACAACAATCTGATATCAGTGGATGCGCCGGGTAGTCTTAAGTGCCCCAGTATCTTAACCAGGTGATCCCATCCACCGTGATAAATACCGGGTAGCAGCACGGCCAGTAACGCAATGCCGATAAAAATCCACAATAGAATCCTGCGACGGTACCTTAGGTAACCCGGAACCGAAAAAACGACAATTGGTATAAGCACAATACCCATCCACGCTGCGTGCATTGCAGCCTCCTGGCCCAGCAGTTTTGCTGCATGAATGTGATGAATGGTATCTGTAATACCCAACGCCAGATAAGCGAAAAATGAGTGTTTTAGCCATGGGTAGTCGCGTAATTTTGCTGTGGTGCTCATGTGTCTGTCTCCGGTTGGAAGGCTTTACTGCTGTTTTCACAGTGCTATTGAATTGCCCGTTGAGAGGTGCGTTTCAGTCGGCGATCGGCTGTGTGGTGGGTGTACTATGGAGGCGTGGTGATTTGTTTGCTGGTGTTTTTTAGCGATATCGTACACACGAGTTAATATTGACCGGAAACTGGTTTGAACCGACGTGTGCAGAGGATGCAGAGCAGTCATCGGTAATAATGCGCAAATGAAATATGGTTGAATGGTGTCAGTGGTTGCGCCGGATAGATCTGATGGTACTAGTGGCGTTATCGGGCAGCGTGGATACGCGCAGTGTTGGTCGGTCAGATGACTATGGTCGTACCCATGAACGCCTGCGATCTCCCGCACACCCGCTACAGCAATAACGCAGCTACAAAGCAAAAGGGCAATCCGCAGCGTCAGTAGGTTAAACGGCTATAGTCGTACTCGCTTACGCGTCGGGTTACCCTTGTCCTACCACGGCCATTGCGCTGCTACCGGGCAACATGGATCCCGCTGGCGGCGGCCAGTTAAACGACTGTAGTCGTACTCGCTTACGCGTCGGGTTACCCTTGTTGCGATGCCTGACTGATGAGGCTTGCGGTGTGGTACTGATTGATGAAGAACGCTGGCTCATTTACAATGACGTTGAAGTACGGTCAGCCTTGGCTGCTTATTATTCACCACGCTCGATAAAGAGGTAGTTGTTCGGGGTTCGGTGTCGATTTTAAATATGCGCTATATGCACAACGGAGCATTAGTTGGCCAGCACAAGTTCATGCGGATTAACGTTGGGCTTGTGCAGGTAAAACGACGCTGCTGATTGATTGGGCGCTAATAGGTTTGTACAGTATGACTATTGTTGGAATGGATCTGGGCACAACTAACAGTGCCTGCGCAGTTTGGAAAGACGGTAAGGTTCAAATGATTCCGAACCGTTTAGGGGAAGTGTTAACGCCTTCTGTTGTTCATATTGATCAGGATAACAATACCTCTGTAGGCAAAACGGCACGTGAAAAGCTGATCTTGCAGCCGGATTCTACGGTAGCGTTGTTCAAACGCTATATGGGCACCGAGCGGGAAATTCGTCTTAACAAGCAGAAGTTTACCGCACCTGAATTGTCGGCCTTTGTCCTTAGAAGTCTAAAGGAAGATGCAGAAACTTATCTGGGAGAGTCAGTCACTGAAGCCGTGGTGAGTGTGCCAGCCTATTTTAGTGATGCACAGCGCAAGGCAACTATTCAGGCGGCAGACATGGTGGGTCTTTCAGTTGAGCGCTTAATCAATGAGCCTACCGCTGCAGCAATTGCCTATGGCCTGCAAGATAAACCAGAGCATACGCAGTTCATGGTGATTGATCTTGGCGGCGGCACCTTTGATGTATCTATCATGGAGTATTTTGATGGTGTGCTTGAAGTACACGCGTCTGCCGGGGATAATTTTCTTGGTGGGGAAGATTTTCTGGAAGTGCTGGTGCAGAAATATCTGAACTCGAGCAATATTAATAAAAAATCTCTGGGCAATGCTGAATTAAACAAAGTCTATCAGCAGCTGGAACTGGTAAAGCGCAAGTTTAACTCAGTTGATCAGGTAATCGTTGAGCCGTTTCTGGCAAAGCATGAACAATCAGTCACGATGAGCTTTGCAGACTTCGAAAAATTATCGTTACCGCTGCTGCAGCGGATACAACGGCCGGTAGAGACCGCTTTGAGAGATGCCGGGCTTACACCGTCAGATCTGGATGATGTTCTACTTGTTGGTGGTGCCACACGGATGAAGTTTTTGCGCTCAACGGTTGCAAAAATGTTTCGTCGTATGCCGTCAGCCAACCTTGACCCTGACCTGGTCATTGCTATGGGTGCTGCTATTCAAGCGGGTTTGAAGTCCAGAGATGCGGCGCTTGATGATGTTGTGCTAACTGATGTTTGCCCGTACTCGTTAGGGATTGGTATACATAACGAAAATGATAAAACCGGTACTCAGGGCGCCCTATACGACCCTATTATAGAAAGAAACACGATTGTGCCGGTCAGCAGGGAAGGGCACTATTTCACCGTTGTTGACAACCAGGTGGAAGTTCACGTAGATATCTTTCAGGGGGAAAGCCGTCTGGTACAGAACAACATTAAGCTGGGCCACCTGACGGTCAATGTGCCAAAAAGCAAAGCTCATGAGGAAAGTATTGTTGTGCGGTTCAGTTACGATATCAACGGATTGCTGGAAGTCGATGTCAGGGTAGTTTCTACCGGTGAAAAGCTCAGTACGGTGCTTCAAAATGCGCCCGGCAGTCTAAGTGATGCAGAGATCGCCAGCAGCCGCGAGAAACTGAAGACCATGAAGTTTCACCCCCGAGATCAGGAGATAAATCGTGAGCTGATAGCGCGGGCTGAACGCCTTTACGAAGGTCGCTTAAGCGGTGAACGAGAGATCCTAAGGCATTTCCTTGCTGATTTCGAAGCCGCAATTGAGACGCAGGATGAACGAACTATTGAAGCTGCCCGAACCGAGTTTGTCGCCCAGCTTGAACAATTCGACCGGCCGTTCTTCTAATGAGTCCCTGGAAAATACTGGGCGTTGGGCCGGATGCCGACGCAAAGACTATTAAGCTTGCGTATTCAAAGCGATTAAAAAAAACACGGCCTGAAGACGACCCGGAAGGTTTTACCGCGCTGCACCATGCGTATAAGTCTGCGCTGGCGGTGGCTAAGCGTCGATCAGCAGTCGAGCAAACACCCGCTACAAAAGAGGCTGAGCCATATAATCGCGTTGATAAAACCACGCCTGCTGAAACCCATATGGTTAACACAGCGCAGCCTGCACCGGGCTACAGTGATCAGCAAACACCAGAGCCTATCGTTGAGACGCTGGCCAAACCTGATCCGTTTTTAGACCAGGCGGAGATTGAAAATCCGGCGTCTCAGGTGGTTCACTCGACAGCAGAGTCTCATAGTGAAGAACCCACGCCGCCGGTAGTCGACACCGTTACGGCACCGGAATACCCTGACGAGGAAGCGGAGCTGAATTCAGCTGGCAGTAGTCAGCCATAGGTCTACCAGCAGCCCGACTATCAACAGGCACTGGATAAAGATTTTGCACTGATACAAGCCACTGTAACAGAGCTGATTGCATCCCCACGCCGGCGCAATAAGGTTGCAAATTGGCGCTTTATAGAATCAGTACCCTCGATGGTTGATCTTCACTTCAACGCACAAGTCAGTGACTGGATTTTCGGTGTGGTGTCTGAGGCGAACGCAGCCGCTCTACAAAAAGGTGATTTGAACATCCAGCGACTGGTGCTGTGCTATTTGAATGATTTTTTCCAGTGGGAATCTCATTGGCAGCAATTTGAAGAATCCTATGGCGATGAGCGATCAAATGCAGTATTTAATTTCACCAGTGCTAATCGGGAGAATGCGTCAAACCTAAAGCTGCATTACTTTGCACGTATATTGGCGTTCGGGGTTGATATGATTATTGGTGGCATGTGCTTTTACATTGCCACCCAGGCATCGAATTTTTCATTTATGAAAGAAGTCTCGTTGATTTATTTTTTGATCGTCATTCCGCTTATGGAGGCCTCTCCTTTGCAGGCGTCAATCGGCAAGAAAA
>JAYJMJ010299988.1:0-10101 GCA_036873875.1 Laminaria ephemera | reverse complement strand
GTTTAGATCGCATTAGCTGCTCGTATGGTTCGGTAAGTTATGTGTATTAGTCAATGGTGTTCATTTCTGACTGTTTTTCTGACCGGATCACCAGGGTTTGCACGAGGATAATTTTGTGTATGGTAACTATAATTCGAATTGTTTTTTACGGGGGCAACCTGGTGTTTTATGTGAATGTTAGAGGTTTGGTTGGTGGGTATTCCTATGGGGTATTTCTGACTGTTTTTCAGACCGGATTACCAGGGTTTGCACTATTACGGGGGAACATAGTAATCAGGACCAAATATGGTTAGTTAAAACAGTGGAATATATAGGTTTTTGTGTATATCGTGGGTCCTGATTAATATGGTCGTCCGTAATAGGATGATTTTATGTGTGGTACCTATACAAAATGTTTTTTACGGGGGCAACCTGGTGTTTTATGTGAATGTTTCTATTCACCTGGTGTTTTATGTGAATACAGGTTTGGTCGGTGGGTATTCGTAGGGGGCATGAAAGCAACTGATTAATTTCTGTTATATAGTTTTGTCTTTTTCCCCACTGAGTTGTGCATTATTGGTTTCCTTGTTGGTTCGCGGTGTCCTCGGCATCAGTTGCGAGTCCAAATAGGCCTGATACATACATACGTACGCTGACTTCTCATTTTCAATTATATTTCTTGGCTGCTGTACGACTTGCTTCGGCTATGATGTTGGTTCCCCTTGGTTTCTTCTTTATGAGATTGTTTTCATGGGTGACCGATTCTGAAGCTTATGCTGCACATTGTCGGACGGCAAAAAATAGCAACAATAATATGATGCGTTATATATGTATCGCCTTGGTTCGTTCAATTGTTTCTTCGGGTATTAGTCTTCCACTCAAGAGTGACTGGAGCCTGTCCTGTGACCACGAACTTGAATATGGGGATGATGAGTAGATGTGACAATACCAACAACACATAGTCCGTATGTATGGTACCAGGTATATGTGAGCACTCATTTGTATGTATGATACCAGGGATATGTGAGCACTCATTTTGTTCTTCGACGAGTGGCGTGCACATACATTCCAAAAGACCTTGCATGCAATGCACCCACAATGAAAGATCGAGTACGCCATAACTATCTATAAGAGCTAAAGTTGCAAAAACATGAGGCTGGATCTTTGGATGGCTTTACCTCAGATTGGGTGTGAGTACTTGTTTGTATGTATGATACCAGGTATCAGGTATATGTGAGCACTCATTTCGTTTTTCGACGAGGTCGCGTGCACATTCCAAAGAATTTTGCATGCAATGCAGCCACAATGAAAGATCATGTACGTCGTAACTATCTATAAGAAGTAAAATTGCAAAAACATGAGGCTGGATCTTTGGATGGCGTTACCTCAGATTGAGTGTGGTATAGCGAGAAACAGGATTAACGACATACGCCTAGCTTGATCGCGGTCGTATACCATTGAGCTTTTGTGGACGAAGGAACGTCAATAATGGTGACATCCCTACAGCTTCATCAAAGCGGACCGAATTCGCAAAGTTCGTGCTGTAGACGTCAAAAGTTACAACGATAAAATGGCGTTTTTCGATAATTCTTCACTATCCGGTAGCCCGACCCGAGCGTGCTCCCCTTGCAACGCAGCCGCCACCTCCAAAGGCCGGCGTTGTTGTTACGTTGCAGCAGCAGTGGATCAAGCGGGGCAATGGCGAAGAAGCAATACCGCTGTCGCAGGTGCTCTGACTCGTCCGAGTCGGATATCGGCCCAGAGGAGGGCCAGATGGAAGAATTAAGGTGCTCGTTTGCACAAGCTAGCTTGTGCAGTTTTGATATAAGCGACAGCAGTAGTGCGCAATTAATGTCATCAACGATGGTTACATGTCGTACGGCATCCTATCAATGTGTTGCGATTCTCGTAAACTCAACTGCTGCAGTAGGTACCACGGCTGCTCTATTGCTGGGGTACGATATTTCGACTAGAGCTGACGCTGCAGCTCTGCACTGCTGCTGTGCTGCTGTCAGTACGACTAGCACTACTGATTCTGCTCTGTGCCGTTTGCTGCTACACGTACGCAATAATACCCCGGCAATACGGTATTACCTGCAGTAGGTCGAGCGTCCTGCTTGCTGTTCTTGCTGTACGTACTGCTGCTATTCTGCTGCGGCTGCTGCTGCACTACATCATACCTGGTACGACCTATTTTTGCATCGAGCGTACACGGCACTTGGCAGTAGCAGCAGAACGAGTACTCGTTGTGCTGTACGAGTAGGAGCATTCACTGTCTCTGTGCAAATATCGTCTTAAGACACAGATCAAGTACGGTTTAAGTAAAACCCTTGCTTCCGGGACTCACACAATATTCCCCCATATAGCTAGGAGTATCGCCAACAACGTATATGGCATGGACTGAAAAATAACTCGTTGATCCCTTAGTTCCTAAATATGGCCCCTTCGCCATTGGCGTTGAGGGGCCGGCCCTAATCCCTAGTATCATATTATCCAGCACGCTGCCTTTGAATAATGATGCAAAACAGACCTTGTGGCTTCTAAAACCAAGCATCTAAACAGGCGCATAGGCCACTCGCAGTATAGACTAACGGTCAGAACAGTCAGCGTAGACGCCTTCTGAGGTCACGTCCGCGACCAAATTAGATCGATTTTGTGCGTCGCGTCGTCCAAATGGTGGTGTCGTACGCTCAAATATTACTTTACGTATAATAACATATTTATTAGAGTTCCAGGACACGACGGAACGAGCTCATGACTCGCTTTTGAAGCATATTGCCAGTGTCAATTGCGATTGACATTTGGAACTCTTGTGCATATTGCATTAGTAATTACTTTTCGCGACGTACCACACCACCACTGGACCGACCCAATCGCCGTCTACGCCTACTTTCATCGTCATATGTTCCGTTACCTCAACCGTCATTCCTCGTTGTGGTTGGTTGCCGTATCAGTGCATCCTCCCATACAATCCATGCTTGCGTGACAACCCGAAGTGTTACAATTCGCAATTGCGTGACAACCCGAAAATAATAAAAAGGCTAACAACCGGGGGCAGAGACGAGTCCCCAGTCTCAAACAACAAGACACAGTTCGCACCGCCGTCTACGGTTCCTTTCTTTCTTCGCAAGACGCGCGGTACGACAGTACGATAGGGGTAGTACAACACGTGTCTTAGGCTCTTCGCTTGGGGAGCTCTGCGGGTGACCCGACAACCGACTCTGAGAACAGTGCAAGCTAAGCCCGATACCCAATGCCGTATCAGTAGGTATACAGGTAGGAGCTTCTCCGTTGGGCAACCCCGTCAGACCAACACCGGGTACCACAGTAGGGGTTCACCCTTTTTTTTCTGAGGCTCCTCACTGGAGGAGCTCTGCGCACATACATTGAAAAATAACGAAGGCTCAACCCGATGTACAATCCCGTGGCGTAGGCATAAAGCAAATACGGTCGAAAACCTAACATGGGATTCAAACCATACTGTTGGGCAGCTCCTGAGGTGAGGATCGCCGTCCATGTGAAGAAGACATGGCCAAACCGTGCTACCCCTCTTGTAGCGCGCGTCGTCCGTAACAAATTAATGGGCTTAAAGGTGCAACCCATACTCTGTAGCACAGATCCCAATACAATTACTATTTCCCATTTGTCATCTGACAATGTGTAGCGCTTGCTGCACTGATACCATCCTTACAGAAAAGGAAATCCAGAATCCAATGACTTCAAATATGGAAGCTTTTACCAGTCAGACCTGAATAAATATCTATTTTTCGAACGGGCTCTCCCGTGTTGCCTTGGCAATGCACCTCTTTGCTATACTTCTTGGTCGCCTTGCTTCACGGCTACATGGTGGGTGAAAAACATGTCCACCAGTTGCAGGAGGGGTACATTGACTTCGGTACCATACCCAGCAAGTTGCGGCTCAACAAACACCCCAATTAAGCACTCGGGGGCATACTTCGGATTGTAGAAAAAGATGGTCTGCCCCACGCCAAGTACCCACCCGAGCCAGTGACTGCTTAAACACGCATCATCTCAAGCCCTATTGATAACAAGAATAGAAGAGGCAGGTACAGGTAGTACGAGGCAATTTTGGTAATAAAGGGGCTGTCAAAACAACGCGCGACATACCGCCTATAGACGCCCTCGAATCTACACTGACCACAAACAACGTTGTCACGTCCAGGAGCTTCGCTGAGTAAAAACTCCCTTGTATTCCGGGTCTAGGCTATCAACTCATCCTCGCGAGTGGGCGGCGGGACATGCATAATTGGGAATGATACTCCTCATGACCTCATTAAGGCTCGTAGAGGTATTCCTGCGACGTTACGTGCTCGGGATGGTCGCGGAAAACCAAAGCTTTGCTTTCTGTAGATGGGAGGGGGTACGTAATTTTGACAGCATCCATTGCACTATTTAGCGGCACTACGCTCCTTACTTAAGAGTTGCACTTGAGGCGCGGTACACATAGGGCCAATACTAGCAACTCTCAGATCTGGACAAGACAAGCTAACGCGTGCTGGTGTCGCTCAGTTTGCACCGTTTGGGTTTCGGGAACCATGCCACTGGCTTTCGATCGATGGTATTGCCTTCAAAGGGGTCGCTTACGCGCGCCGCCTTCAAAATTGCCATCCCCTTCTGGAACTGCCCAAGTGCGCGTTTTGTCTCCATGCGTGTCCGCTTGGACTGGTTGTCCTCAGCAAGCCAGATGTCTAGGTCCCTCGGCGTAGCCCTTTCCAGCATCCACTCCATGAACTCGTCGCAGATGCTGTCCACGAGAAACAGGTGCACCTGCTTGGGGATGGCATCGAACATGTGCCTACAGGCTACATCGGTGTAGGCGAACAGAGTGACCTGGTCGGCGATGATACGGGACGGCAAGACGAACTGTGAATGAGTGTTTAGGTGGGCATGCCAGCAGTCCTGGAAACGACTAAAAAATGTAATTTTTTAGGATCACATATATCTGGGATTGTTTTACCTCACTAGTAGTGCAGTGTGAGCAAGTGAGTGAGCAGGTAAATCTTAGGCAGCAATTCGGCAATCGTGGTCCACAGATCAGAAAAATATAAAAATCAAAATCGGGGCAGCCGCGTTCCTCGCTCGTTTTGGGTTCGGGTTTGGGTCAGGGTGAGGGGTTGGGTTGTGTCTACGCCCGTGCCTTAATCCCGCCATCGGAAGTTCTTCCTAGCCCAAACCACCGTGAACAATCAACAACCCGACCCCTAGAGGATATATCCTAAACTCCCTTTAGAAAGACTCGGGCATGCACAAGGCTTTCATGGTTTGTACGACCAATCTTATGTGTTCAAATCTGGTGGCTGGGAAGAACCACATACAGTGTTCCTTGATATGTTTGTAGGCTATGCCGACTTGTTTGTCTAGCCTGCGTCTGATCAATGGACGACGAGGTGAGCTGTGAGGATAAATCCACGGGCAACTTTGATCCTTCTGGAGGTTCCTCTGGTTACTAAATAAGATATCCTTATTGAGTCGAAGTCTATAGTGAGTACATTTGGTGACACCCTCCAGAATACGCTAACCTGCAAGCTGCAGATAGTGAACTCGTCACAATTGCTTTCGCAGCTGGTCATTTTCTCCATGAACTCGACGGGCACTTTACCCAGAGCTTGAACGGGCACTATACCCAGAGCTTTGGACGGGCACTTTTCGCGAAACCTGGCGCCGTCGTGGGCTGCGACTGCTTTATCCTTGATCAAGCCGGTTCGGACAGAGTCTACCATCCTTTGAACATCGTTCACCGTTTCCGAGTACAAGGAGTTTTGGGTAAACACCCAGCCCAGTTCAGCCTTGATTATGCTCGAGATCGTGTCCATGGCCATGTTTTCCTTCGCGTCCATGAACTCGTCCATCAAGGTGGTGTCTATCTCCTTCAGCATGGCTGGGTACTGCGCGCATTCGCGTTCGAACAGCTCCCTCAGGATCGCCTGCATGTAACTCCTCACTTCCTCCACCAAATCCTTGGAACGGCCTGCGAGATCGTCAGCGAATACGTCGCGGAACATCAAGTTGAACACGCGCCCAGCGAGAAGATTGGACAAGGCCATGCCGTCGACGCGCTTGAGTGCCGCGCCTGCCTTTGAGTGGTAGTCGTCGTCAAAGAAGTCCGGCACCACATCCTGTTAAGCACAAAATAGAGGGGTTCAACGAGGTTGGCCGAAAGGAACTTGTCGGTGTACCGTGACCCCGGTAGAATAATTAATTGCCACCACAAACCCCAAGGCCGGATCAGGCATCCAAGCTTCTTCCAAATGTTGTCGGGCCAGAGGGATTCATATACTTACCTATAAGAAGCAGTAGGTATAGTTGGTATAGACGTCGATCTACAGCACCTAAAGGGCAAACAGAGTCATCTACATAATACATGCAGCTACCGTGAAGTACACGAAGCAGCTTTACAATCTGATATGTGACAGAGCAGCGAGCTGTTCGTACTTTCAAATATTCCTGTTTTAGTAACTGCTCTACTGTAGTACAGGAGTTCAACAGTAGAGGACTCCTTCAGTAGTATCGTCAACAACAGCAGAAGGGCAGTACTACGCCTCCGTACACCTGGTAGGCAGGTGGTTGATTCGAACTTAGGCGTTAGCCATAAAACGGACTACCGCGGGTGTTGTGGACCGGTTTGGCGGTAGACGGGATACCTCCCCCAAAGGGTACCTAATGTATGGAGTGCTCATCGACCAAGGCACCGCTGTACCGTGCTCTGGCCACAGAACCTACGATACCCCGATCCCTCTCTACTAGGAATGAGCTTCACCATTATACAGAGAGTTTGTATCGCTTTCTGGCGTTTAGAACACCGACCGATACACCTCTTGACCTGGGCAACGTTGACCACATCCAACTTAAATAGTTGAAACTAAACCCTAAGACAACAGCCGCTAGTTGAAACTAAACCCTAATGCAACAGCATGCGGCTCACGGAGCAACAGCATGCAACCAAGGGAGCACTTGTCGAGGTTAAAACACACCGTGAGGTTGGCAATAGGGTTGGGCCGTCTGCAACATGTCAATCGCTTGAATTCCTTGGACCCCACTCGGGGTGCCCCACAGCCATGATATATACAACGCCATAGAATATCTAGGTTCGGTGGTATTATAGCGTGGCTCGCTCGTGGTGTCATAGCATGGCCCCCTTATGGAAAGTTGGACTATGGGCCAGCGATAAGCTGTCATTCTTGCTGACGGTTTCGCTGGGGTTCGAATATCGGCTGGTGTATCATATTTCTACACGGGACGCTTTCATGAGCCTTCTTCGGCTGCCGAATGTGCGAGAGCGCGAGTTGGCACAAATCGGAATTCGATGCAAATCGACGAGCCGTGGGAATGCTCAATTCTCTGCGGCCATAAAAATAAAGGAACGTACCGGGGGGGGAGAAGTGACGATGCCTGTGACCGCGGCTTGTCCAGAAAGTCGCTCAGGGTAAGCCCTCCTAGGAGTTGAGGTCAAAGGCAATAATAGTGATGATTCCTGGGTTATCAAATACATGACGCGTGCTACAATAGAGGTATTACGGAGGACCATAGTAATCTAGTAATGAGGACCTACGATACACATAAAAACCTATACATTGCCCTATTTTTACTAATCATATTTGGTCCTAATCACTATGTACCCCCGCAATACTCGTAGCACGTTTGGGCCATAGCACTTACTACTGTACCCTCAACCGGTTACCGAGGAACACCCCAATGTCGTTGGAATACGACTTGTAAAATTTTGCACGATTTTCGTTATATAGACACCTAGGACAACGGACTGCTGTTCATCTGGTTGCATTATCATTTTTTCTCGATTTTTTCTCTGTGAGGTCAAGAGGTCCTCGTGTGAGGAGCTTCGAAAGAACATAGATACACCCATACCGTAGCAGGCGTCACAATAAATTTCAGGAAAATTCCATGCTCATGGTTGCCTGCCGAAACCAACGTTACTCCATTGCTACAGCCTTGGCACAAGCGGAGCTACAGTACAAAGAAAGCTTACAAGACAGGGATCGTTTTCATCAAACGCATGATCGCTTCGACGCACTCTTCATCACCCAGAATGCCTCATAGACAGCTAGGGATATTTGCTGTCGTGTGGTTCCGTCTACGAGGCAGTTTTCGTTGTGAAGTGGGCGTAAGAGCGATCATTACGGGGACAATAATATCAGCTAACACGTGTGGCATATCCCATTATTGGTATCCCATTATTACGTGTTTCTGTCTTTGAGGCGCTTTCCGTTGTGAAGAGGGCGTGGGAGAGATCATCCGAAGGACAAAACTATCATCTGAAACGTATGACCGATGCATTTCCGGGGTTTCAAAGGGACCTATTTCTCGGGTTCCCACGGGATGTCCCATGCGATCCCACGGTATACCGTTGAGTCCCACGCGGGTCCGTCCCTTGCACATCCCACGGAACGTACGGTTTGCCCCCGTGGTCTACCGTGGACTTTCCAGGGAAACCCAGGAGATTCCGCGGGTTACCACGGGATCCCGGGAGACTCCGCGGAGTCTCATTAAAAAATATGGTATCTCATGGGCATTACCGTTACTGTGATTCCATTCAGTACCCAGTACTGCGGCCGCGGCCGTCTTAGTTAGAACCGGTCGAAGCCGCGGCGGGGATAGTTATACCATGTCCATGCTTAGTGACAAAGTCGTCCATAGAGCAGGCAGGTGTTTGGGCGTACTACTGTAGTCCTCAGTAGAAGTTTAAATTTTTTGTGTCTTTTTCGCAAGCCCCAGGGGATTCTGATACCGGAATTGCCTTGAACGTCCCACGAAAGCACCATGGAAGTTCCAAATAAGTTACGTGGAACCAAGGCCACGATACGGAGCGTACCCCCGTTTGCTCTACACGGTCTAAGCCCCTCGCGCCCGAGGCTTAGTACCTCGCCCAAAAACGAACATAAACACGATTTGTTGACGCAGCGTAACAGACAATTTCATGGCGACGGTGAACATTACGAAACCGAAAAGCCCATAGGGAAGCACTTCGCGACTGGACTGGTGCTACGGTAAGGGGGGGGGTCGTCAGGAGTTTTTTTTCCAGCCGTCCGGAGCCACTCGGAAGAATGACTACCCTATTTGTTTGTGGTTTTCCAGCTTTTGTGCTTTTTTATTTTGCGATATGCGCTACCTTGGGATTCTCGTCATTTAAGCCGCACCAACAAGACCTAAAATCCTGTTTGGAGAGAAATATTGAGTCACTCGCCGGAGTGGCCTAAACGCGGTAGTGAAAATGATAGTATAACACCCCCCTCTACCGTAGGATCAGTTAGCTTTGAGTCGCAAAACCAAGAGGCCCTAAACGTGACGCACGTAGCGTAGGTCGATCGTAAAAATACACACAACAAATATGGAAATTCCATGGGACTTCCACGCAAGCCCATTGCACCTACCATGGATTTCCCATGAGGTATCATGGGAGCTGGCAAGTCTCATTGAACTCCCATGGAAGTTCCGAAGTTCCATGGGACGCCCGCTGAATCTAACGTGGTTGGAGCTGGGACGTCCATGGGACTCCCACGAAAGCTCCATGGGACTTCTATCGAAGCCCCGTAATTGCACGGGAGCCCCCCGGAAACCCCATGGGAATGTCATGGAGGTACTGTGTTTCTGTGAAAGCACCGTTTTCCTCTGGGAGCCCCATGACACTCCCACACACGCACTCATTTTATAGAGCGGGCGTCCGCACTTAATTAAGAATCGTCAATTCGGCGTCCAGGCTCAAAGATTTATTTTGTGTGCCCTCACCAGCATCACCAGCATGACTTCTTAGACAACGGTTTCTGACTTCTCTCGGCTATCACGCTCCGAGGCGACCTCGTTTCTTAAATTGGGTGCGCGTCGACAACTGATGTTTCTTATATAGACTGTTTCTTATCTTGTCGCCCGCTTGGAGCTGTGTTTCTTACACCCAACTTCCAATATGTTTCCACCCAACTTCCAATATGTTTCAGCAATCTCAGCCTGAAGTTCTTATCGGAGTATTCCTCAAGTGCGGGCGCCCAGTTATCACACCCTGGACAATAGACATAACAATGGTACATTGCTTCGACAATAGACGAGGGGGAAAATCTATCGATATGTATTGTCTGCGACAATAGACAAGGG
>JAYJMJ010299981.1:0-10102 GCA_036873875.1 Laminaria ephemera | reverse complement strand
CGGCCACATTATCCCCCCCCGCAGCCATATTATCACCCCCCACAGCCACAGTATCACCCCCCGGGGGGAGTAACCTTGCGACGAAAACAACCGGTGGAAGGGCCGAAATCACGGCTTGTGGAGGAAGCCACGCTGGGATAACTTGCCCAGTCCCGACGGCGCCAGAGGCGAGCGTGCCGGGTAGTGCCGCGCCTGCGTTATACCCGGGACACGCGTCGGTTAGTGTCGTCGGTGAAGAGGTTGGTTCTCGTGGGTCGTCGCTGGTTTTCGCGGTTTTCATGACGAGGTGCGTATCGCTATGTTACTCGAAACACGCGGCGGTAGGATAGTGTGGATGTTGGAGAGTTTAGTTGTCTTTGGTCGTCACCCCTAGTTTGCGGTTTTCGTGCGAGATGCGTATCGATATGTTACCCGGGACACGCGTCGGTTGGTGCGGGGTGGGGAGGCTGGTGGTCGTGAGTCATCGCTGGTTTGCGGCTGTCATTATCGGCGTATCGATGTTGTGCTCGGTAGTAACGAAAACGAACCACCTCGTCGTTTGTTTGGCTCGCGGCTTTCAAGAGGAGGTGCGTATCGACAACTTCTGGGAAATAACCAAAACGAAGCACGCCGTCGTCATTTGTTTACCTGGTATTTTGATGCTTTCAAGAAGAGGTGCGTATCGATGTGTGCCGGGAAATTACGAAAACGATTTCAACGCCGTCGTTTTAGATTCGACGCTAGACGTTGCAAGCACATCGCGCGATGATGACTACAATTTTCAGGGATGCATGTTACGCGTTTTACGTACGCTCGCGTTCGCAAATCCACGCGCCGTTCGCAGAAGCAAAAAGTTAGCCCCGGGTGGGAAATGCCTCCACACATACTGGAAACCCTATTTTTAACATTCTTGGTCCGAAAGGGGATGATAGTGCTCCATCCCCTGTATTAACGCCTTTCAAATTTTGCGGTAGCCGTTCGCGGGCGCCGTTCGCATTTTTAGCCAATTTCGTGCGAACGGGCGCCGTTCGCACTTTTTTTAGACGTAACACGCATCCCTGACAAATTTGTAGGTTGGTGGAAAGGTTAATTATCGTGGTGGGTCACCGCTGGTTTGCGGCTATCATAACGAGGTGCTTATCGATATGTGGTTGGTGTCGGCTGGAGAAGGCAGTAGTTGTCGTGAGTCACCGCTGGTTTGCGGCTTTCAAGTAGAGGTGTGTAGACACGTGCTGGGAAATAACCACGGCTTTTCACGGCTCAGCACCCGACGCGCGGATCGGGTCAGGAGGTTTAGAAAATCTCGCGGGTCGAGTCCGGTCGGGTCAGGAGGTGCTCAAAATCTCACGGGTCGGGTCGGGTCGGGTCGGGTCGGGTCGAGTAATTATGAAAACAGCACCTTATTAAATAGGAGCCTTGTGTCCGATCCTCTATGAAGAGGCTTTTTTTTCCTTGGAAAACCAAGAAAAAAAAGGCTCGCGCGCGCCTCATTATTAATAGTACTAAGGGGAGTCGCCGACCTATAATCCTCCATGAGGACATACACATCCCGTAACACGCGCGATCGGAGTATCAAACTCACAGCTTGCAAAGACAGAAGATGAGTTTCGACGAAATCCTCGATCTCACAGCTGGAGTGTATTTTTAATTTTTCATAAAAATGTGCCCGTACCATGCAATCTACCCGCAATTGTCACAGAACTTCCCATGAAGGTACGAATCATACGAACGAAAGTAGGATTCGCAAGCATGTCGACTAGCTATATACGAGGCAAAGCTATAATAGTGGTTTTGTCGTCGTCTAGGCAACCACAGAGAGCCACTGCAATGACCCTCCTCCCCTCTAGAGTCCCCTTTGCGCGTCTGCTCTCCAGTGGCTACACGAGCATACACAGGCCGAGCGAGTACTCAGCCAACCCGAGTGTCCGCTGTATGTATGCTACAGAGGTGGTCTTCTATAGTGCCGGTGTGTGCCAGCCATCAATACCGGCAGTATACCGGACGATCGCACTATTGGGTACCAGGTACAGTATAATGTAATATCGATATTGGTACTACGTTATAGAGGGTTCCAGTCGTGCCAAGCAGTTTAACCAGCACTATATCGGGAAACAAGCACTACTCAACCGGCGCTATAGAGGGACCACGTCGCTAATGGCATCACACTCGACTCACAGAGAAAAAAAAGTCTTGCAGCATGTCCGCAAGACACCAGAAGCGCTGCTCCACCCTCTCGCATCATGGTACCGCTCTTGAGTATGATTTCCACGGGTAGCCTTCTCCTCCGTGGCCTCCAGGTGCCAAGGATACGAGCCCTCTGTATAGCTTGCCTCCCCGAGGGAATGAGTGAACACGTACCAGGTAGTCTACCCGCCCGGCTCCACAAGGATGCGACAGCAGTGTGTTGTGTGTGGCAACATCAATAAAGATGCCATAAATAGGAGACCGCCATTTGACCCCTTGACTGACTCAATTTTATATTTAATATAGTATATTTAATATTTAGTAGACCGATATTTGACTGCTTGACTGACCGATACCAAATACTGAAACTAGTATGTTAATACCAAAAGACGCTTTGACGCGTCATAAAAGACCGGGGTCCTACCAATTGCAAGACGTAGATGCGGCGCAATTACCGTCGTGGTCGCTCAATAGTGCGGTGCCTTGCCAGATATCAATACCCGCATTAAAGTGGGACAATGAACTACCCGAAGTTAGTGCATTGCTCTATAGTACTGTGTCATCACCGCATTAAAAAGGGGCTCCGCACTACAGAGTACCGCACTAATGCGGGACAACGACTGTACCAGGAACGTCTCAAATCTCGATGATCAAACCCACAGCTATTGTGCATGACGCTTGCGATGCAGCTCTGCAGCCGGAGGCCTGGCCAGAGGCCAAGTCAGAGGCCAGGACAGAGGTCGGCATGCATCGGCGGGCACTTGGTTTCTGCTGCTGGGTTGACGATGGCCATCCTAGTTCTCCTGTCGTGTGCTTCAAATTGTGGGGCATTTGTCATGATGGGCTCAAATATTTGTAGTTTTTCTTTCCTCGCAAGGGATGGTGCCTCGTGTCGGAGTCTGGTCACGCCGGGCTCATCTGCGAGGTCGGCTTGCGGTGGGGAGGGCGAGGTGAGCGAGGGAGGGCACTGCTCACGGTAGCAGCAGTTGCACCGAGGTCAACTTTTGTCCCTGTGTGTGTCTTGGATGAGAGCAACTGATGGCACACTGACGTGATTCGTATATACGAAGAGCGAAGAAACCTATCGCGTACAGTATACTGAAAGCAAGACATATGTGTTGCACCGCACATGTATGACTCATTCATTACGTCCCACGTCCCAACAACCTGCTGTTTGCTGCAGAGTACCGCTGTGCAACAGCCCCTGGATACCAGTTACCAGTCGACAGCGGTAACTCGTAACGCAGCCAACCGCAAGTTATGCCCTTGGTGCTCGTACGAACCAGGTACCAGGAAATCAACAGCAGCAGTACGTAAACTACTACCGACAACGAATATAAGCTCGATCTGTAAAACAAAAACGGTACCAGGTAAATATAAGCTCGATTCAAGTACAGTCGAAATGAGACGATACAAACAGCATTGCAAGCATGAAACTGATTCAGTATGCATTTGGGGGGAGGGGATTTTTGAAAAAATTCCCCGGGGGTGGCCAGGGGACGCCTGGACACCATCCCCGGATTTTTCACTTTTCCCATAATTTTTGGCCATGAGGCGATTTATTTATTTTTTTCGTTTTTTTTTCTTAACTTTTTAGCGCGATACCGGCGACATGCGCCACCACATTCCCCGTCAACGCTACTGGTATGCAGGCGCGCACCGCGACACGGACACACCAACACCGTCACAGCAGCAGGAACACCTTCTACAGCAGTCGTTTTCCCGCCGAACACGACACAACACAGTGGTAAACACCACTCGGCACCTCCTACCGGTACCGCAATCCGAAACGCGCCACCCCCCCCTCCCCCCCCCTCAGCTCAGGCGTTTTTTTTTTTTTCGTTTTTTTTTCTTAACTTAAGCGCGATACCGGCGACAAGCGCCTCCACATTCCCCGTTAACGCTACTGGTATGCAGGCGCGCACCGCGACACGGACAAAATTGAAATTGTCCCTGAGTTGCTGTGGAGAGGCACAACGATGGGTTCATGGTTAATTATGGAGGACCAAACAAAGTATTGTGATGGTGGCAAATGACGTCCTAGGTAATGTTGACTGGAGTCGGGTTGGGGTTGGGAAGGGTATGGAGGACAAGAAAAACCGTGTCCTCCTACAGGGAGGGTAGGTGAAGAGGTGGGTGGGGCACAGCATATCGTATCGAGAGTTGGTCGTGGTCGTACGTGTGGTAGAAATGGTGGTAGCATATTATTGAGAATCAAACCGCTTCATTAAGAACGCAATGAGAGAGTTTTCAGTTGAGGGTGAAATTGAAATTGTCCCTGAGTTGCTGTGGAGAGGCACAACGATGGGTTCATGGTTACACAACACAGTGGTAGACACCACTCGGCACCCCCTAGCGGTACAGCAATCCGAAACGCGCCCCCCCCCCTCCCCCCCCCCCTCGCCCCCCCTCAGTTCACGAGTGAGCCGCATCCCACGCCGCTTGGCTGACAGGCAGCACACGCACGATCGACGAACCACGGCGGCAGTTCGCCGCCTTGCGTACGTGGGGCAGCTTGAACGTGTTGTCGCCCTTGACCAGCATGATCTGCTCGAGGACGGCCTGGTAGGTCGTCCAGACCTTTCCAAGGGTTGCAAGGTCCTGCGCCTCGAACACCCGCTTGACCTCTTCGATGAGCTCGTCCACCGTGTTGAGCGTAGTCCTGCCTTGGAGAGACTGGATTGAGTTGAAGGACCCCAAGTCCAGGATGTTCGTGTCGGGGCTGTTGGGCGACTGGTTGAGGAGCCTGATGTTCCACCCGTCGGCAGTACCCGCGGCCACAATGTCCGGGTCGTCGATGATGTTGTGAGCAGGAGCATTGTCCTGTTGCACCCAGACGTCTCGGTCCCCACCCGGCCACAAGCGCTTGATGGCAGGGAACACGTCCTTCAGCATTTTCTCCTTGTACACGGCTTTATTCACCTCCACCATCCTTGTTTCCATCGTGCCCGCAGCCCGGTACCTGCTGTTCCATTGGGCTGCCACCTGCCTCGTGAACGGGAAGATGCCGATCTTCTCGTCGAAGTTCTGGCTGTTGGCCGTGTCTCTGCGCCGTCGACCGACGGCTGCCAGGAACATCACCTTTTTGATGCGTGATTTATGCTGGACTTTGCTCACGGGCGCTTCTTCACCCTCACGGAGGTAGTACCTCTGACCATTCTTCTTGACGAAGAACCATTTCTCGTCCACCATGACGACGTTGTCCATGGTGTCGAATTTGCGGATACCACCATGCCCTATGCGTACAAACGAAAGCGCCCAGATCAGCCTCCGTTGTTTGCCAGCGTCGGTGAGGAGCGGCTTGAGGAATCACGACGCCGCACGCAAGCCAAGCCTCTTGAGGTTCTGCTGGAGCCCTTGCTGCGTGAAGCCCAAATCCTTTGCAAGAGCCCTCTGGATGGTCCGGTTTTTTAGCGGCACCGTCTCAAGGATCTCGATTATCTTGTCCGCGTCGATGCCTTTGCGGCCAGAATTCTGGAACCGCCTGTTGCGGAGGTCGATGTCGACACCGTCAGCCTTCTGCTGCTTGTAGCGCTTCCACACGCGCAGGATCTGGTACCGGGAGCATGAAAACTCTGTGGCCGCTTCGTTCACGTCGTTCTTGCCGAGTTTGCCATCATTGCTGCCTTGAAGTAGATGCTCGATCAATCGATGCCTCTGTTTTTCGTTCAGATTATTGCGGCACACTATCTCCCCAGCACTTCCAATAACTGGTATCTCACACACAAGATGAGAAGTGCTTCAACCGGTGGTCGTGCGCAGGAGCTCAGTTTGCTGGTTGGTGGGGTGGCACGAGCAAGGGTGTAAGCTCAAGTTTTGAGGAAAACTCGTTTTTGGGAATTCCAGTGAGATTCCCAGGAATCCGGTGCCAAAAACGGGGTCACAAAAAACTCGAAACTGCATGAGTTTTGCGGCTTTTTTTACAGATCGAGCTTATATTCATTGTCGGAATGGGTAATAATAATCGGGACGGAGATACCGTTAGTGAAGGACAGAGCTTACATTTTTTTTTTTTGCTCACATTGATGCCACTTGACAGCAGCAGCACCTTCTAAGCGGCAGCTGTAGCAGCTGATACGCAGCAGCAGAAGCAGCAGCAGCACTTGGTCGGGAAATGAAACTCTGCTGCGCGATCACTGCTATCATGTGATCGAGGATAGGCTTATAGTCTAAAGCTACAGCGTTTAGTAATTTTGCTCCCAACCTCAATTATCTCGCTTTGGGTCCGTTGAAATCGTAATGCCTCAGATGTGTGAGTCCCAGCGCAGCCCCGAAGGAGCGCCTCCTCTCATTAGGGACAGCCGACAGCCCTTGCTGTCCAGAAAGAAGCTGCTGGAAAATGGCGCGAGAGTTTTGGCGTCAACGTTAGGGATTGGCGTTGGATCGGGGGGCGCGTCACGCGTGGCCGGTGGTCTGCTAGCGGGTGTTCCAGTGGCGGTTAGCGGTTGGGGGCTGGGGTTAGGGCAGGGCGCTCAACCCGCGGAGGCATTTGGAGGGCCAAGCAGGCCCTTGAACAGGTATAGAGAAGTCCAGTCAGGTTTCAATTAAAAAAAGGCGGTTGGGGGGGGGTGTACTCATACTATGCATGACCGTAGACCCTCGCATCCTTACAGTGCCGAGACAGAGCACGTCGGGTTTTCGGTTGGGGAGTGGGATTAGGGCAGGGCGTTCAATCCGCGGAAGTCTTTGGAGGGCCGAGCAAGCCGTTGAACAGGCACAGAGGCCCAGCCGTTGGCTTAGTATAAGTCGCCGACTATTTGTTAGTTGGCTAGATAGTTGCGTGCGGTAATTTGCTGAGTTCTGCGGCTTTGCATCTGACTGCCACGTTTATATTTAGCTTTTGGTATTTTTTTATTAGTCAATGCTACTCGTAAGTCAGGTTGACGGAACGCACTGCTTCCAACCGATGCGCCCCTGTCCGAGCAGATGTTTGGTGATTGCCGTCAACGCACGAGAGTTTTGCAAGAGATTGGAGGCCGACCTTGCGGCGGGGCGTAATACTCAAGAGTGCCGCGGCATGGTGAAGTCCGTCTTGCGAGGTCTCAGTCTACCAGAGTCTCTTAAAGACGCCGTATTGTACCTGCCTGGCGGAAAACGACAGGTGCGCACGGAGCTAAGCGTATGTTCATCCTGTTTTTTGCCCCCAATGTTACGTCTTTTGCTGAATAAGGAGAATAAAAAATATATGCTACGAGTGTAAATAGCAAAATATTACCGTGGGGAACAAAGCGACGCGGGGGAATATGAGTTGTGCACGTACGGAAGAATTGGCCGATCAGATTAATGTAGGTCATACAGTGGGTAAGAATTGGCCGATCAGATTAATGTAGGTCATACAGTGGGTCATACTTCGTACGTAAGTCCGGACCGCGTGACGTGTGACCAGTAGCAGTACCGAGGTGCGTGGTAGCTAGGCTTACATCCATTCACTTTCCCCCCCCTAAGTTGTGCTGTTTTACCTAATTAGGAACACACAACATAGTTGCTACCATGCTTTCCCCCAATTATGCTCATTATGCCCGCAAATGAGACCATTTACTAGGGCTGTGGGTTGGCGGACTATCGGTCACCGACTAGTTATTAGTTATTAGTTGGATAGGTATTACAGTTACCAATAGTTGCGTGCGGTAATTTGCGGATTTCTGCGTCTTTCCATCGGACTGGCGCGTTTGTAGCTCGACGTGTGGTGTTTATTAATAAATACCAAGTCAGTTAGTTGGCTTGTACTCCGCCACCCAACTAACAACTAGCGGTGAAGTCCAGCCATCTCCCAGCCCTGCCAATTGTGCTGCTTTTGTGCTCTTAAACACGCCAATTTTAGCCAAAATATTTGCTAACGTAATGGATATAAGCCTAGTGGGAGCGCTCGGGGCGTAAAAATGCGGAATTCTCCTATATTTCCCTGAGAGTCTGCGTTGAGCTACTATTCGTCATGTTTGGGAATCGGGAAGCTTTGTTGCGCCCCGAACGCTGAACAAGACTGATACTATAGCCCACTGCGTGATGTTACCCTCGCACTCCATTGTCTGAAACGCGTTTGGGGTGCTGGAAAGGTCCTGGATTTGGAAAATTAGTTTGGATCGAACTGGCATTTGTAAGGGCCATTCCTGAGGAACAAAAAAAAATGTCGTGATTCGTGGCAAAAAAAACGTGACATTCTCTTGAATCGGGATATTTGTCATGAATCGTGGCATTGAAAACCAAAAAAAATTACAAAATTGATGTCACGATTTCACGAATCTTGGCAAAAAAAGCGTGACATTTTCGCGAATCGGGATATTTGTCATGAATCGTGACATTGATATAGTATATTTTTTAATCGTAAAAATTGACGTCACGATTCGGGACAAAAACCCGTGATTTTATTAAAACGAAAACGTGACATAGAGCTAATTTACAAATATCATGAATCGTGATTTGGTGTCTCGAATCTTGACTTTTTGCGTTCGTTGGGCATGACCCTAATTCTGCGACAACGATGGCATTGTGTGTTGAGAAGATCGAGGCCAATGAATGACGTGTCTGTTGGAGGGATGCATCGGAAAACGCTGTGTTCGTCGTGTGCTTTGTAAAGAGACGGTAGGCGTTCACACATGAGGAAGGGGGCATACGAGTATCATGCGCAAAGCGATAGGAGCGAAACAGAAGATGACAACAGCCGGTGCAGCAGAATCAAGGAGGAGTGATTTTTTGGTACAAATTTAAAAGACACCTCAGCTGTGAGATCGACAATTTCGTCTTACCTTTTTTTTTTCTTTCTTCGCAGCAGGCAGAAGACGATGAAGGACAGTCCGCTGATGAACGCAACTGCGAATAGCGCGTGATACAGTATAACCCCATGGATAAGAAACAACCTGAGAAGAAAGTCAGGTTCACTTTCTGCGGGGGGTGCTAAGAAATTCAAATTAAGAAATCGTGCTGAGCGGCGAGCGCTTCATTAAACCATGCCGTCTACGAGTAACACATGGTACAATACAGTACAGTACAGGCCCACGAATAAGCAGCAACCTGATAAGAAAGTCCGGCTCACTCGGTGGGGGGGGTGCTCAGAAATTCGCATTGAGAAATGGTGCTCAGCGGCGATTGCTATACTAAATCCTACATAGTAGCCTATGCTCAAGCTTGCTTAAGATTGGTGTCGCAACAAGGAATCAATTCAAGTCTTGCTCAGATTAGGTGTTTCTTATTGGCGGGCCCGTACTGTAGTAGCATTTTGATAACTAGTGGCATTTTGGTAACTGGTGGCATTTTGATAACTACTGGTAGTGGCATTTTGAGAACTGGCAGTTTCTTGACGAACCGGAACTATTGTTTGCGACTACAGGCAGCGATGTCACCATAAAGTTTCAATCCTTGCTCAGATTAGGTGTTTCTTATTGGCGGGCCCAAACTATAGTGGGATTCTTAGAGCTGGCAGTTTCGTGATGAACCGGAACTTTTTGCTTGCGACAACAGGCGGCAATTTCACAATATGGTTTCAATCCTTGTTCAGATTTACGTGTTTCTCAATGGCGGGCCCATACTGAAGTGGTATTTTGAGAACTGGCAGTTTCATGACGAACCGGAACTTTTGTTTGCGACCACAGGCGGCAATGTCACAAGAAGGAAGCCTTGCTCAGATTAGGTGCTTCTTATTGGCGGGCCCATACTGAAGTGGTACTTTGAGGACTGGCAGTTTTGTGACCAACCGGAACTATTGTTTGCGACCACAGGCAGCAACCGATGCAGGGCAATCCGCCGTGGAATATCTTGCAACTGTGGTTGAGTTCGATGCATGGGACAAACTAGACAAGGACTGGACCAGCAACGTTGCTCTCCGGAACATGACCCCCGAGAATGTGAGCGGATGCGGGCTATGATGGATGATGGAGGTAGCACATTCTTCGTAGCACCTTTTGGCCAAAACATTTCTGACTGATGGGGGGGGGGGGGGGGGCGT
>JAYJMJ010299980.1:0-25810 GCA_036873875.1 Laminaria ephemera | reverse complement strand
CCCCCCCCCCCCCCCCCCCCCCCCCCCCCCCCCCCCCCCCCCCCCCCCCCCCCCCCCCCCCCCCCCACCTGTGACCACGGTTTATCCCGAGACTGGGAAATTAAGTGAGAAATTTTATGTACAGTAGAGGTCCCTCTATACCTCTATAGCGCCGCTTGAGTAGCGCCGGTTGCCCGCTATAGTGCCTGTGAAATCACTTGGCACAGATGGGAACAACAAGTAGTGACAGTATGCGTAGTGCCGGTTGCCGCTATCGTGCCGGTACTTCCGGCTGGCACATGCGGGCACTAACGAAGGATTACTACTGTATAAAAATACACCTCCGCATGGTTCTCCTGATTTGTTCCTATTGCTTGCGGCGGCTACCTTTTTTCACTCGTCCAGATTCCTAAGTTCGAACGAGCTGAGTGCCCTTCCATCGGGGCTATTCAGCGGGACGCCGGCTTTGGAATACATGTAAGTGACGTTGAACATTGGCAACACAACTGGTACAGCAGTACAGGACGCCTAATATGAAGCAGAGTAACACGTAAGAAAAGCAACCTTAGCTGTACGGGGAAATAATCGTTAAACGTTGGCAATAACTGGTACAAGACAGGAAGCCCGTAACGTAATACCCAGGCGCGACCTTGACGACTGTATTTTGTTGTCTCAAAAACGCTTGCTATCTCTGGAAGTGACCACACCAAAAAAAAAAATAATAATTCGAAGCTGTCATCCGATATTCAAGAAAGTACGCACAAGGTTCGGAAGTCCGCCTCACAAGTGGTTCTTAGTAAGATGCAGCTAACCCTTCATGCGACTTGCCGAACACCTCACGGCGCTTCGCGCTTGGTGCACGCGATGTCTGCCTGGTTGGTGAAAACCCCACGTGCTCCGTCCCGTCATTGTAGGGATGCGAAGGTCAATGGTTATATGACTACGGCTATGCATGAAAGGTGTAACCCCCCCTCACCCCCCTCCGTCCCATCACCGGTAAAAAGACTACATCTATATAAACAACTGGTGCGTTCTATTGCCGTCAGGTTTAGCGTTCCATAACCGTCAGATTTTGTCCCCCTCTAAGACGTTTATAGTTTCCGTGCACAGCTTGACTAAGACCGACGTATTCGTATCACACCGTTGACCCTGGTGATAACTAGTACTAAGGGGAGTCGTCGACCTATTATCCTTCATGAGGACATGCATTCACATCCCGTACCACGCGCGATCGGTGTATCACACACAACGTTCAAAGATGGGTTTCGACGAAACCCTTGATCTCACAGCTGTATTGTATTTATATTTTTTTATAAAAACATACTGCTACAGCGGGGAACTCCCAATTGTGCCGGTTGAAAATATCCACTGCTCTCTATACTACCGGTGAGATGGCTTGGCACGGCTGGAACTTTCTACAGCAACCGTGTTCCCTACAGTGCCCTCAATAGTGCCGGTACACTGGGCTGGCACATACCGGGATTATTGGGAGCGCCCCACTGTAATTGCAGCCTAGATTACAGTAGCAGGGCCTGAGACTGGCGGTATCAAGACTTGGTGACGCCCGACTACGGTGTGCGGAGCGTCCATACATCCACACGTCAGAAGGACTCGATCCCAATTGATGATCTTCGTCATTCAGGGAGGATCCGCATGGCCTATAGATTATGTTGCCGGGTGGGGGCCGTATGATCTGCATGATCTAGCACATATTCCCTGGGTTTGGATATGTACAGCATATATCCTGCCCAATATATTGTACCGGTATTGACAGATATAAGACAGAACATCCACACGTCACAATCAGATCCCAATTCATGATCTACGTCATGTAGAGCGGATCTATCCCTGGTCTATAAGATCCGCATGGCCTATAGATCATGCTGTCGGGTAGGAGCCGTATGATCTGCATGCTCCAGCACATATTCCCTGGGTTTGGTATGTACAGCACATATCCCGCACAGCATATTGGATTGACAGATGTAGGATCTGGACGATCTAGATCATGATCTGCGCGTTGTGTGAGTACATCCCATTTCATCCCTTTTCCTTGGCATATCCTAAACCGTGCGTTTAAATAGGACGCTTGCTGGTAACCCGCTGACCGAGCTGTCATCCGGCGTCTTCGATGGACTCGACAACTTACGAGAGCTGTGAGTGAACTGAATCTGTTCCGCGTCCTTCGGTCAGGAGATAAGCCGCCTCTTAAGATAGGGATAGCACTTTTTAGCGAAATTCGTTCTGACTGGCGGGGCTAAGGTCACAATATCGTGGGAGCTCCATTTGTGGTTACCATTTGTTTTTGCTGTATAGTAGGGTGTTTGCTATTTCCAACCTCTGTTGGGTTGGAAAAAAGGTAAGGATAATATTGAAACCGACGAATGTCATAACCCAAGGCCAACCGACTCACGTGAAATATTTTGGTTGGAATCTAAAAACATGGTAGGAAAACGTGCATCTCACCCTTGTTTTTCGCGCATTTTTCGTTGGTTGGGTCGGATATGGATTTTGACCTTCGACTGTTCCATTTCTATTATTATATGTTTTCCTACCCAACGTCTACCCGACCAAAGCTGGTAGTTCGCGAACACCCTAAAAGATGTAGGCCGTGTGCTTCTTCATCGGGTTACATTATTTGAAGTTTTTCGCAAAGTCAGGTCTGGAGTAAGGTGTAGCGCTCTTCAAGAAATGTGAACCGATAGAGGGTGCACGGTTGGGCCGAAACATTACTGACTACGGGGCTACATAACTGGGGAACTGCCCAATATCGTCGGAATACCATTCCGCTTTACAATTGTTTTCGTTGGCCATGGGATTGTTCGTCGGAAGTAGGTACAGTACCCCTATGGTAGAGGTGCACCGTTTTATTTCTGAGGCTTCTCACGTGAGGAGCTCTATCCTCCTGCCCAAAACGGATTTGGGGAAATGTAAAAGTACCACCTGATGAACATTCAGATGACCTAGTAGGTATACACTGAAAAATATTGCAAAAACCAAGTGAATTTCGGCGACCTTAGGCTGAGGAGCCCCGTCATTCAGGAAACGTGGCAGGCAAAAAGGGCTGCTTCTCGTAGCACGTGTCAGGTACAGTACACCCATCGTTGTACCCCCCCCCCGTGCCGTAGCGTTGGACTGTGTGGAAGAACTCACACCTGAGAAATCAACAAGCGCCCACGGTTGATTGAAAGCACGATTTTGCTCTTACATAACCTAACATCAAGCGCTCGGTCAACACGTCTCTGCCTGATCTATAGCTACAGGCGTGTTCAAGCCCGTCTAATCAACGAGCGCTCACGTTTTGTTCAAATTGAGAGGTTGCTCGTTTAGAAATCAATACAATTTGTTCGGTCCACCTAGCTTTACCGGATGATAGGGTTAGTGTTAGGGTTACCTTTTAATTAGGCGCGATGTTGCGGTTGAAAAATCCAACCCAACTTGTTCGGTCCACCCGTATTTGCCTGACCATGGTGGTTTCCCTTCGAAGGCATCCCAGAAACCTTCCGGCAAACAGCCTCAAAATATGAACATAAACGCCGACGTACGAAATTATTTCTCACAACAGACAACCAATTTTTCTTGGTTCGAGTCCCGAAGTCGACTAATCTTCCCCGTTCATACATTTCCAACTTTCCCGGGAGACGATATGTTGCTCTTAAAAAGGCCAACATCACTCGATCGGTCTGCATGTCTTTTATGTTTTTGACCCTCGTCGTTTTCCCCCCTCGGGGACATCCCAGGAATGTTTTGCAAACCCAGCTCGGTGAACTGGCCGACGGAGTCTTCAACAGCACGCCGCTATTGGAGACATTGTAAGTAAACAAGACGCGCGCTACGATAGGAATATATCACTTTTTTCTGAATGCCGACGCTCCTTATAACCCAAAATCGTCGGAAGGTCATTCTTGTTTTCCAACACGATGATGCCTTTTTGTCATGCCTAGATCATTGGATTGTTCGTCGAGTTGCACTTTCACGTTCGTTTGAATCGGCGTTTGGGCGGGGTATACAGCGCTCCTCAATTGAGGAAACCTTGCTTGGGAAGAGTTGGTGCACCTCTACCGCGGCGTGCATCAGATGTCACTATTAATATGTAGGGCTTCCCTATTTTTTTCGCAGTGTTGGTCTTTCGTGCTTTTCGGGTTCAGAATTGTCACTGCCACCATAGGATTGTGGGGTTTGTTATGCTATGCCAACAATTTCTTTCAAGTCCGCTGTTGAGGAAGGCAAAGAGGCAATCGCGCTAGTGACGCGCGTTACGATAGAGGGTGGCACCTTTTGGCTGAAACGGCTCCTGAACGACGGGGATCCCTAGCACCCAAATTCGTCCGAATTTCAATCTTGTTTGCAACAATGTCCGTGGTATACCAAGGCCATGGGATTGTCCGTCGGGTGGCACTTTTATTTTTCACCAACTTGAGGTTTTGGGAGAGGTTTCGAGCTCCTCAAGAGAGGAGCCTCTTAAAAACAATGGAGCACCTCCGTCGCAGCATGCATCTCGTGGCCCGAAAAGTATACACCGAGGGATAATGGGGGGACTCCCCCTACTGTAGAATTGGCCGTGCCCTCCCTATCGTGGCTTTGATCACAACGTGTTCAGCTCTGACCAACGACATATTCTACGGAAAGAGTGCACCACTTGTTTTCTGAGGCTCCCCACTTGGAGAGTTCTATCCCCGCCCAAGACCTGACTTCATTGTGCTAACCGATGACCGATCCCATGGCGCCTACGTATACTACGATAAACAAAATGCAAAAAAACAAAAAAAAATCCGACCATTAGGGCTAACCCTATATATATGCAATAACATTGAGATTTCGTGATTTTCGGTTTCAGAATAAGCACCGCCAACATAGCGATTGCATTGTTTTTACTACGCGCTCTGCGCCAACAACTGTTTTTTTATAATAGACACCTGCGACGGTGGAGGTGCTCCATTTTTTTTTATGAGGCTTTCTCACTTGAACAGTTCTATCCCTTTTACCCCAAACCTGATCTTGCGTAAACCGAAAGTGCAACTCGATGAACAAATCCTCCATGGCCTACAGATAGGTACACAAAACGATCATATTGCAAAACAACACATGACATTCCGACGATTTGGGGTTCATGAGCCCCGTCATTCAGAACCGTTTTTTTTGCCGAAAAGTGCTACCTCTGTCGTGGCACGCGTCGGTAGCCGATCGAGCGAGTTTTTTTTTATTTTCTGGACTGAAGATGGGGGTATAATCCTGTAATACCGTACCTTTGGTGAACTCCTCACCGCTTGTCCTGTACTATTACGGAGGACCATAGTAATCAGGACCCACGATATACACAAAACCCTATATATTCCACTGTTTTTACTAACCATGTTTGGTCCTCATTACTATGTTCCCCCGTAATAACGACTAAACTTCTCTATGGCTTGTCGTCCTCACGTTTTCGGAACAGGAACATGAACATCAACGAGTTGTCCACCCTGTCCGCGAACGTTTTCGATGGGACACCAGCGCTAAAAGATCTGTGAGTCACACGGTAACCAGGTTTCTGGGCTGTAGATGCAATGAAGTGGGTTGGACCGCGATGAGGCACCATGGAGGGAAACGCGTACTACAACTACGGATAGCACTATGGTCCACGGGGCTCAGGAACTACACGAGGTCGTTGTATTTTTTCAGTACACTTAGTTGTGTACCTAGGTCATGGGATGTTTCATCGCATTTAACTTTTCGGTTTTTATCGCAGTCCGAGGGAACTGCACGATGTGGATGTATTTTTACAATACACTTAGTTGTGTACCTAGGCCATGCCAATGTTTCATCGGACTGCACTTTCGGTTTTATCGCCGTTCGGGATTTAGGTGAAGTATGCAACTCCTAAAATGAAGAGCCTCAGAAAACTGGACGCACCTCTATCGTAGCACTTTTTGGATTTTTTGTTTCTGAGTGACGGCGCTCCTTAACCCAAAATCGCCGGAATGTCGTTCTTTTTTTTTCAATCTGAATGTTTTGTATACTACCTAAGCCTTGGGTTTGTTCATCAGGTTGCACTTTCAGTCTACTCAGCCATCAGTGTTTGGGTGAGGTTCAGAGCTCCTCAAGTGAGGAAGAGCCTCAGAAAAAAAATGATATCATTCACCTCTATCGCAGCACGCATCTGGGTTGTTTACATCTATTTTTTTAGGGTTTCAGAGAGAGAAATGATGGTCAACACACCACGCGCGCTAGGATACGGGTAGCGGTTTTTTTTGCTAAAATTATTTCTGAATGGCGTGGCCCCTTAACCTAGTATTGTCGAAATTGCATTCTTGTTTTTGCGATATTACTCGTTGTATGCCTAAGCCATGGGAGTGTTCATCCGTTTGCACTTTCGCACCTATCACAATGAGAGGTTTGGTTGGGTATGGACGCTTGCTAGGACAGAGGTAGCACTTTTGAATGACGGGGCTCCTTAGCCCAAACTCGTCGGGATGCCATTCTTGTTTTACAATGTGAGTTTTTTTTATACCTAGGCCATGGGTTTGGTCATCGGGTTGCACTTTTAGTTCGCTCAAAATCAGTGTGGGGGTGAAGTTCAGAACCCCTAAAGTCAGGAGCCTCAGATTAAATCTGGTTTGCCTCTATCGTACCATGTGTCTACATAGCATTCTTGTTTGGCGACAATACTTATTCGCAATACCTAATCCATGGGAGTGTTCATCGGTTTGCAGTTTGGTATTCATCACAATCAGAGTTTTGGTTCGGTACATGGACCTCCTCAAATGAGTAGCCTCGGAAAATGTGGGTGCACCTCTAAAGTAGCACGCAGCACATGTGACGGTTACGGCATCGACCACACGAAGTAATCCTAGGCAGCCGGGGCAGAGGGTGCATCCGAACTATTACGGAGGACCATAGTACCATAGTAATCAGGACCCACGATATACACAAACACCTATATATTCCACTGTTTTTACTAACCATATTTGGTCCTAATTTCTATGGTCCTCCGTAATAGACGCGTACTACAGTAAGGGTAGCACGTTTGGCGAAAATAGTCTCTGAAGGACGGGGCTCCTTAAGCCGATATCGTCGGAATGTCATTCTAGTTTTGCAAAATTGTTTTGTTGTATACCTAGGCGATAGGAATGTTCAGCGGGTTGCACTTTCCTGTTGGCTCGACTTTGGGTTTCGGGTGAGGTATCGAGCTCCTCGAGTGAGGAGCGACACACGCTACAGTAAAGGTGAACCGTTTTTTTTCTGAGGTGCCTCATTTGACGAGCTTCATACCTCACCCCAAACAAAATGGTTGGAGTAAGCAGAAAGTGCAGCCCGACGACCAAACCCATGGCCTAGGAAAATAAAATATTCATACCGCAAAAACAAATGACATTCCCACGATGTTGCGTTAAGCAGCCTTGTCACTCAAAAAAAAAAGTGCTATTACGGGGGTACATAGTAATTAGGACCAAATATGATTAGTAAAATTAGGGTAATATATAGGTTTTGGTGTGTATCGTAGGTCCTGATTACTATGGTCCCCCGTAGTACCTCTGTCGAAGCACGCGTCGAGCCCCAGAACAAAAACGGTGCCCCTCTACCGTACTATTAGTACTATTTACTAATATTACTACTATTAGTACTATTACTACTATTACTACTATTAGTACTATTAGTAGCATATTATTAGAGCATGCGTCACTACTAGGATAATGGAAGGAACTATACGACACGCGCGCAGCGTTGCGAAAATAGTACTTTTGCACGGTTTGCTTGCCTAGACGCTCGATTAGGTCGCACTCTTTGCTTTTATGGTCGCTAGACATGGAACCCAAAAAAGCAGCGCAGTCATGACGCAAACCGTGCATAACCCAACAAACATTAATACATACCAGGGTGTGTACCACTCTTGGTAGCACTGTCGTTGGGGCGACCTCGTGTTTTCATACCCATATATCTCCTTCTCTAGACCATCACAGGCATACGCAAGCTGGCGGAGGCATCGCCCGCCGCGGCGAAGCCCCGCATATGTATACATATATTAATATATGCACTGGTGCGCATACTGTGCTGCCCTTACTTTTGATTCAGGCGCATGGAAAGAAATGGCATGACATCTTTGCCGGTTGGCATCTTCGACGGGACGCCAGCTCTGGAGTCGCTGTGAGTCTATCGGAAGTAGATGGTAACACCGTCATGGGAACAAAGTCATTAGCTTGTTCATGTACCTGGGCGTAGATTTTCTTTTGTTTTTGAATGAAGTGTAAGGCTCCTCATGTTACGAATATGAACATGGGTTTGGTCTACCCGCGATAGTAGCAAGACGCGTCGCATATGATACACGTGTGTGGATGGATCCTCCGCTAATGGCGGTGTGGCTGAAACATCATCACCCGTCTAACATTAGGTCGGCTATGCGGGGGTTGCAGCAATGCATCAGATCCTACCTCTCATCCCTCAAATGCAACGCCGAGGTTATAACCGCCGGAATAACCGTATCGTCCGAAATTGTCCGCCATTTCTCGATGTTATCATGTCGATTCACCAGGGGTGTTTATGGCAATGCTCTCGGCACGATAGAGGCTGGACTGTTCGAGGGCCTTACACTTCTGACTGACTTGTGAGTGCACCAGAGGTATTTCGGTAAGCTGACCTGTGGCGAAAGAAGCAAGAAGCACAGCACGGGAAGTGAATCACTGCTACGAGAGACTCGGTCGCTTGTATTGTCGAAAGGCACTCCTTCAACGAGCACGGTTTTGCTATAATTGGATAAAATGAAGATACAACGAGCAAAGACGTGAGTGCGAATATCCTGCTTGTCGTATCCCTCGTTTTCAGAAACCTTTTGTTGGAGTTGTTGCAGGCAGTTTCTTACTTGCCCTTATGAGTGGCTCGTCGACAAGATACTCGTCTTAACCTAGTTCGGGCTCAAAGGTACCGATCAAAATCAAGGCGGTCTTACCAATCGTCTGGTGGAAGCGCGCACCAGTAAGGTTAGTATTGCGTGCCGAACGTGTCGGCAATCTCCTTGGGTTGTTGCCCGGGAACACACTCTACCTCAAAACCACGGGCTTCTTCGCAAATCTGTGTCGACGTTTCCTCCTCTTAATGTCCTAAAAGAGCGCAACCGATTGCCGGATTGCACGAGGCCTGCATTGTAGTGGTACCCCCTATTCATTGCTTTCAATGACGTTCGTTCATACTAGAGAACAAAGCTATGCCAGCGATGGGCATTGTCCCGCGCGTATTGGTTATACCGGCGCCTGGGCATCCTGCTGTGCGTATCGTGCTCATTCGCCTGCTATTCCTGTAAGGCCGGCGCGAGTTTGCTCACCTACACGCGACGATTGCTTCGTCACGACCGAAAGCTCTTCTTGATTATATCTTTATTCGAATCCGAATCGCTAACACAAGCATGCCTATTTCCCTCTACAGTACCAATATACCTCTTGTTGTCCGTCGCTGCATTTGCGGAGGTCGTTACGTTGCCTATGGACTGTTGTTGTTACTGTCTTTACCCGAACCAAGATTCCCGACGCGGACAAGCCTATTTATCTCTACAGCACCGATAGACCTCATGCTGTCCGTTTATGTGTTTGCGGAGGTCGTCACCTCGCCTACGGACTGTTCTAGTCTATATCTTTACACAAACCGAGGTGCCCGACGCAGACATGCCTATTTCTCACTACAGTAGCAGTAGACCTCATGTTGTCGTTTGCTGCGTTTGCGGAGGTCGATACGTCGTCTATGGATTGTTCTTGTATATATCCTTACCCCAACCAAGATTCCCTACGCAGATACGCCTATTTCTCTCTACAGCACCAATAGACCTCATGGTGCCCGTTACTGCGTTTACGGAGGTCGTTACTTCGTTTATGTACTGTTCTTCTTTGTACCCGTACTCGAACGCAGATCCACGGCATAGACACGCCTAATTCTATCTAACAGTACCAATACGCCTAATGTTGTCCATGCTTGCGTTTGCGCCGGTCGTTACTCCGTCTATTTGCTAACAAATCTAACCGCTGCAGAAATACAAGTCTCGCCGGAACGTGCGTCGCCAACCCGCTTTCCGATGACTTTATCTTACATGATACCTGACGCATGGTACAACAACAAACACTTAAGCAGAACAAGGTTTGAAACCTCACTGTGACAGAAACCGTGGAGCAAGCTAGAGCATAGGCTATTCTATACCTCGTAGGATACAGTCTGGCGTTCGCCTCTGAGCATGATTTGTTGATCCAAATTCTTAGCATCCCTCAAAACGTGAGCCTGGCATTCTTACTCTGTTGTTTCGTGTGCGTGGGCCTATACTGTTTACGTTTACCACGCACATTTGTTTTTCCAGGTCTCTCGGGGACAACGAACTGGCCACACTCCCAGCGGACATCTTCGACGGCCTCGTCTCCCTGCAAGAACTGTGAGCATTGCTGGCGAAACAGCATGAGTATTGCGTCCTCAAATATCTCAAAATTCACCAACTCGCCATATTTTCCGTGCTCGGTTTCACCAGACGACGCGTGCTATCATAATGACCCAACGGTACGGTTGGGGGGTTGCTTGTAGCGACTCGGACATCAGCAGCTCAAACCCACGCATGCCAGAGGCCACCCTCATTCGTGCTGCTTTGCGGTTTCGCGATATATGAACCGCAATAGAAGCGTTTGTTACGCTTCGCCGTCCAAACATCCATTTAGGCCGTTCTTGAATGAGGTACAGAACCACTCGCGCAAGCGACTGGTATAGACTCTATCGTGAAAATGGGCGCACCCTCCCTAACGGAACGTTGGTCAAAGGTAGCACGTTTTTGCCAAACCATTCTGGGTGACGGGGTTCCTCAACTGAAGAACCGGACAAAACCGTCGAAAATCCGTGTGTGTTTTACAATAACAACGTTTGGAGTGTGCTTTGGGATGTGATTTCGTTTTCGTGGTTGAGAGTTTATCTTTCTCAACATCCATTGTTCGGTTGAGGTAAATATCTCCTGAAATGAGGACCGTCAGAAACGCTTAGGTCGTATCATATGTTAGACATTAGACCGTAAACGACGCACTCCTGTATGGGCGTTCAGACAATGTTGCTGCGTAGTGCCTTCCAGTTGTAAAGAAGTCGTATGTTGGATTAGACAAGGAACAATCACGGAAACTTTGACCACATCGTGCACGAGTTGATATCCCGCACGAGTATGTTGCGTACGAAATACTGCAGTACGGCAGATGCGATACCTAACCAGCGTTATCTTCTGCTCGTGAATCCGTTTGTCGATCCCAAGCGTTTGTTCCTGTTGAGCCCCTTTCCTCGAATAATGGAAAATTCGATATTTTGCCGCTATATGCAACATTGTGGCCGTAAACCGGTCTTCACACTGGTTATTGCGGGTAGCATGCCTTTACGCCATTCGTCAGTAGAGGGGGTACCTTCGACAGACGGGTTCTACGACAGAGGCAGCACTTTTTAGCATCTTGTTTTAGTGAATGACTGGGCTCCAACATCGTCGGAATGTCAATCTTGTGTTACTATATGAACAAATTTCATACCTTGGCCACGGATTTGCTCATCGAATTACACTTTCGTTTTACTCAAATTAAGGTTTTGGGCGAGGCGTAGAGCTCCTCAGGTAAGGAGCCCAAAAACAAAACGGTGCACCTTTGCCGTAGTATGTGTCGGGATCATTGCTTTTTCTTGCTGATAGGGGTAATCCCTCCTCCTCAACTGGAAACCCACCCAATATATTTGCAATCCCGTTGGTGGCTTTCTGTGTTTGGCGTTGATGACGGAATACGCGCACACAATTGTTTCTGAAGGACGGGGCTCGTTTTGCGGGGCTCCTTTACCCAACTTCGTCGGATTGTCATTCTTGTTTAGCAATATGAATCTTTTTCATACCTAGGCCATGGGTTTGGTCATCGGGCTGCACTTACTCTCAGTTTACTCAAAAGAAAACGAATGGGGTGAGGTGTATGGAGCTCCTCAAGTGATTATTACAGAGGAACATAGTAATCAGGACCAAATATGGTTGGTAAAAACAGTGGGATATATAGGTTTTTGTGTGTATCGTGGGTCCTGATTACTATGGTCCTCCGTAATAGCTTCAGAAACAAAACGGTACGCCTTTACCGTGGCATGCGTAATCAGTTTCAAATTGAGAAACGTTGGGTAACCCCTCCGACACACGCTACGATAGAGGGGTAGTACCATTATTTTGTTTCTCGGGCTCCTCACTTGATGAGCTCTAAACCTCACCCAGAAACTGATTTTGAGAAGAATGAAAGTGCAACCCGATGAACAAACCTATGGCCTAGGCATACAAAAAAATCAAATTGCAAAACAAGAATTGACATTCTGACGATTTTGGGTTAAGGAGCCCCGTCATTCAGAAACAAAAAAGTCAAACAGTGCTACCTCTATCGCAGCACGCCACTCTCTTCCGCTTTCGACCGTGTAAGCAAAAACATAGGACACTTGCTACGATAGAGGTGAATGATATCATTGTTTTTTTGAGTCTCCTCACTTGAGGAGCTCTGTACATCACCCACAAACTGATTTTTGTGTAAACTAAGAATTTCAACCCGGTGATCAAACCCATGGCCCAGGTATACAGAAAAATCAGATTGAAAAACAAGAATGACATCCCGACGCTTTTGAGTTAAGCACCCCCGTCATTCAGAAACATTACTCAACCAAAAAGCGCTACCTCAACTATCCGTGGACCCTGATATGAAAATATTGTACGTTCATGTTTAATTTGATGTCGGTCTTGATCTTGCCGTATCAATGAAGTAGACACATAAGAATGTCGATCGGAAAGCAACACTAAAAAAGCCGTTGAAATTGACCATCGATAAAATACCTCGCTTAGTTGAGGGGACATGACCAAAAACGAGAAAACCGACACCACACTCCTAAGTTCAGGAAGGTAACCATGTACCAAGGAAGTATATTTCCGGGATGAAATAAAAACAGGACAAATACAACTTGAAATATTATACAGACTTGGGTTTCGTATCACCCCCCCCCCCTCCCCCCTCCCCCACTGTCTACAACTCGGAACAAAGGAGTCGTTTTTATATTTTCTTCGTTTTCTCGTGCACCCTCGACTGAGTGCCTGTTCCTAACAGTTACTCCTTTTTCTGACGTTTCCGCGCCCAGGAACCTGGAAGTGAACCTATTTACTACCCTTCCTGCGGGATTGTTCGATGACTTGGACTCCCTGACTTACGTGTAAGTGCCTATATTTTATGCCTGCGCCCTCGAGTACGTGCAGTCCGGCGATGTTTTCTTGCTGCGACGCGATCTTCCATGCGGCACATCAGACAGATCAGATCCCTGTTTCGTGATCTAGAGCTTTCAGTGGGCAGATGTATCCCCGATCTATATGATCTATATGACAGCTTTGCTATACGCTTCCTGCGGGATTGTTCGACGGGCTTGAACACCCGATTTACGTGTAAACGCGTGCTACGATAGAACTAGCATTTTTGGAGAATTTTGTTTCTGAATGACGGGGCTCCTTAACCCAAAATCGTCGAAAAATGTCATTCTTGTTTTGCAATGTGAATATATTTTATACCTCGTAGGCCATCGGTTTGGACTCCGGTTGCACTTTCAGCTTACTCCATTCGTGTTTGGGTGGAGGTATGAAGCTCTTCAAGTGAGGAGCCTCAGAAAAACAAATGGTGCACTTTTGCCATACTAGGTGGACCTGCCCCTTTTTGTGCTTGCGCTTCCAGTACTGCAGTCTCGTGATGTTTTCGCGTGCTGCGTCGCGATGGTGATTTGGCCTCCCTGACTTACGGGCAAGTGCCCTGTTTTATGCATGCGCCTTGAGCACGTGCAGTCCGGTGATACTTGCTTGCGGAAAGCTGGCCTTCCGCACAGCAAATTACGAAAGCGCGCACACATCATGGGACATATCAGATCCCTGTTTCATGGTCTAGAGCTTTCAGTGGACAGTTGTATGTCCCTGATGGATTTGGCAGCTTTACTGCAATTCCTTCGGGGCTGTTCAATGGGCTTGAGAATCTCACTCACTCTTGGTGTCCTTTGTTTGGCTTTCGCCTCGAGTGAGTGCAGGCCGATGATGTTTGCTTGCCCCCACACGATCGTGATTTCCCCTGGACGTGTTTGTGTTGTCTGGATCAGTTTGTCGATTTTTTGCCGAGGGTGCACGTGCCGGCATACGTCGGATAATATTGCCATGTACGGTCGGCACAAAACAGGGTTTCCAGATGAAAAATCATAGAATCATGTTCGGCTTGGTGTAAAGCCTGTAGTCTAGACGGTTAGCATACGAGTACCTGTTATGAAATTGCCAGTAAACAAGAAGGCTAGAGCGGTTGCGCTTATGCACACCTAGGTGGTTGTTGCGCGTACAGGCCTTTGTCTTTGAATTTCAACTTATAGACGGCCGGTGTAGCAGTCCTGCTTAAGGCCAGTACCAGAAGACTTTCACTGTCTTGTATACTATTTATCCACTAAACGTGTCTTTCGTGGGTACAGGCCCGCCCAACAAGGAATCGCCAAAAACTGACCTTGTTGTCTAAAGGTGGGGCTCTTGCCTGCTTGTTGTGAGCGTGAAACTATCCGTGAGTCGCCAAGGTTAGAAGATTTTCTGAATCATCGGGTTCCGTGCCGATGCCTACTGGTTGTCCTTGTCCCATCTAACACGTTTATATGTCAGCATTCGGTGTACAGTACGGTATCTCGACCACCCGCTCCGGTGCTTGCATCAGGAACGACGACAACCTCTTCCGGTCAAAGTATCGTACGACGCAAGTGTTTTTCTGATGCATTCATCGCTCTACACCTGGTATGCTTTCGTTTGTCGGTGTGTTCATCATGCAGCGTTAACGATCGATGTCTTCGTGTGTCCGCGTGTCCGTGTGTTGACGATGCCACGCACGCTGTTTGTCGCGTTCAACAGGACGCTGCTCCACAACTACGATCTTCAATGCGCACCTGCCACGTAAGAGCGAGAAATATAGGAAGCATCACATATACATGAAGTTGTACAGGATGTAGACCTGGGATGCTTTGTAGTGCATGCCACGCTTAAAACAACCCATTAAGAACCGCACGCTGCTCTCTTCCGTTTTAGAGCTCGGGCGCTGGTTGTCCGCAGTCGGGTGTTCCACGGTTTCTGATTGTCCAACTCATGCATGATACTTCACACACGCTGTCGTTCGCTACGAAACCGCTGCCGTATCTTTGCTGCGGCCGTTTCCTGCACTTTGTATGTTCGGTTGATACGCGTCGGTTCCTTTCAAGTCCGAATTGCCGCGGAGACGCCGTGTTAACCTACGTACATGATAACCCCTTATAGAGAGCTGCGCCCAAGCGTGCAACGACAGAGGTAGCACGTTTCGGCTGAAGGATTGTCTGAATGACGGGGCTCCTTAACCCCAAATCTTCGGAATGTCAGTTCTTGTTTTGCAATATGAATGTTTTGTATATCTAGGCCATGGGTTCGTTCGTCGGGTTGCGCTTTCAGTTTACTCAAAATCAGTTTTTGGGTGAAATACAGAGCTCCCCAAGTGAGGAGACCCAGAAAACAAATGGTGCACCTCTATCGTAGCACTTTTTGTGTTTTTTGTGAATGACGATGACATGACGGCGCTCCTTTAACCCAAAATCGTCAGAAAGTCGTTTCTTTTTTTTTCAATCTGAATTTTTGTATACCTAAGCCATGGGTTTGTTGATCGGGTTTCGCTTCCAGTTTACTCCAAATCGGTTTGCGAGTGAAGGTTAGAGCTCCTCAAGTGAGGAGCCTCAGACAAGAACTGGTGCACCTCTACGGTGGTATGCGTTGTTGGAGACACATACTGTAGCTTAGTGTAGTGCGGGAGGATGCTGGCGGACAGGCCGACCGAATGTATGCGTCGATAGTTTTCTATATGCAGTCCATCTCTCAGTCCTGTCATCACTGACGTCTCAACATGTATTCCGCTGCATCGGCATCCCGGGAAACTGCCTTATCGTCATGCTGGGAATCTGCAGGAGCGCACAAACGGAAATCGAGCTCCCCGATGGCGTCGACGAAAGCTCAATCTGCGGTAAGGTGCCGTGATTACATGGATGCCATCACCTTGGTAGGAAAATAGAACCCACTCCCTTTTTTTATTGGAAATGTTATTTGTCCCTCATCTTAGTGTAGAACGCGGTTGGGACAGAGGTAATATTTTGGTTTCGACCTTATTTTGGGGTCGAGGTGACGAATGCCACAGACAAAATTTGCTGAAACGGTTTCTGAATGGCGGGGCTCCTTAACCCAAAATCGTCGGAATTTCACTATTTGTTTTTTTCCAACAATTTTCGTTGTATCTACCTAGGCCATGGGAGTGTTCATCGGGTAGAACTTTATTTTTCCCCGAATCTGTTTTTTTTTAGAGAGGTATGGAGCTCCTCAGGTGCAACTCTACCGTAGGAGGTTTCGCCGAGTTCTTTCTGATGGCCGGGGATCCTAAAGTGAGGAAGCTACCCAATATCGTTGAAATGGTGTTGTGGTTTACAGTCCATACCCTAGGCCGTTAGATTCTTCATCGGGGTGAGCTTACCGTTTTGTCGATGTCATTCGATGTGTCAGGTGGACAGCTCCTCATGTGAGAAGCGCGAGAAAAAAATGAGATTCTACGACCTCTGTCCCTAGTATGAGTCACAACACAACCTTTTGTGGACGGTGGTTGGGCCGAGGCTACGGTACCCATTTTCACTGCAGGAGTTAGAGGCCACTCAAGACACGTGCTACTATAGAGGGAGCCCTTTTTGGATTTTTCGTATCTGAATAACGGCGCTCCTTAACCCAAAATCGCCGGAATGTTGTTCTTTTTTTTCTTCAATCTGTTTGTTTTTGTGTACCTAAGCCATGGGTTTGTTCATCGGGTTGCACTTTCAGTTTACTCAAAATCAGTTTTTTGGGTGAGGTTCAGAGCTACTCAAGTGAGGAGCCCCAGAAAAAAAATGGTACCTGGTGCACCTCTATGGTAGCACATGTCTCAACCATGGCTTTACGGTGCACTCCGGGGTATATGTTGTTGTCGCGGCATAACAAAACTTCCCGTCGCAGTGTTTGTCGTGACACCTGAAAGCTCAAAAACGACAACTTCTCGCACGAGTGGGTTTGAGTCGCCGCAAAGGCTACCCCCAAAAGTAATCCCCCTGCTACCGGAGCCTTGGCCGTTGGTGTAGTGACTGGTGTTTTATGCCCATCTTCGGCTCGCGGTCAATGCTTCAGCTCGTGTCACCTCTGCCGTCGTGTGCACCTCGTAGGACTAGGCCCGGTGCTGTCCACCGGTTATGGGCGTTGTTAAACCGGGGTCAATATAACACTAGGATTTGCGGTGGAAAGTGGTTTTTGGCTGAGAATGTCGGCATTTCCCTGTGAATTATGTGCGTGTTTCGCAAATGCCATACACTTTATGTGCGCGCTACCGTCTCGGAGTATAGAGAGGTCCGTCGTTTGAGGCGCGACACTCTTTGTCGACGTAAAGCTGCAACTAACGGGGTTGGTTGATGTTCGGCTTGAATACCGCCGCTAACAATGCCACTACGATGGTTTTACGCTCATATTTCGGGACAATCGCTGAGTGGTTGTTGACACGTTGCTTGCGGACCGTGCTCCGGATCGGGAAAATGTTTGTCTCCAGTGCCTTTCTCACACACGCAGTGATGTTGATGAACGGCACCTCAACTCTTGTAATTGGAAGCTGAGGTACTTTCAAACGCGTGCAAACAATAGGGGTTGCGCGCTTTGGCAAAAATGTTTCTGGCTTGAGCCCCCCCTCAACCTAGGAAGTACACGATATCGTTGGACCGCAGATTGTATTCTCCAACAATATTCGATGTATAGGCATAGATCATGGGGTTATTCATCGGGTCGCACCCTCTGTTTTCTCAAAGTCCGTTTCTTGGGCGAAGTATAGAGCTGCTGAAGTGAAGAGCCTCGGAAAACAATGCTATCGTTCACCCCAACCGTCTTCATCAGCCATCATCAGGGTCGGTAGGACGAGTATGCTTTGATCAAATGCTCTCGGTGCCCTCTCCGGAGATACAATCCGTGCGATACGTGCTCCTGTTCACCAACACTCATCTAGATCCACCCACTAAACAGTTTACATCGGTGAATGGGTGCTGCTATCGGCGATGGGGTGCCTCTGCCACGGTGTTCATGACGTCACCCAAAGGTTGTTTTCCCCCCGATTCCAGGACTCCATTGGCGGAATTGCTATCTCCACGCTGTTATACCTCTTTCTATTCTTGCGCAGAGTGCCCGGAAGACCCCACGTGCGCTGACGATGGCTCTACTTGCGAGTGCCAGTCTGGATCGGATGGCTACAGCTGCGGTGAGTGAAAACAGTTTAACCAGCCGTGTTTGATACTAGTACGGGGGAATATAGTAGTCAGGACCAAATTGGGCAATACTCACAGGATAAACTACGATTTCTGGCGTCCATCGTGGGTTCTTACTTCTGAGGTCCCCGAAATAGAGACGTTTTAGAAGTGCTACCAGGCATAGTGTTCCGAACCGGATATACTGAAACTCTCGACAATACATGTTGTGGTAGATGTGCTCGTGGTACTGCTCTGTTGTGGTGCGAATTGGCCACAGGCAGCGGCAGGGCTCTCGATATTTGCTGATTCGTGGACTATCCACATTGCCTGCCCGTCTTTCTAGCACTGAAAACAACACAGAAAACGGGATTTGGGTCGACCAACTTCCCCTGGCAGCCAATGCTGACTCCCTAACCCTGATTTCTACACCCCACGTCCCCCTGGAAGTGGCCACACCAGAAAACAAATAAATTGATTCCAAGCTGCCATCCATATGTAAAACAATATGCACAAAGTGCGGAAGTCCGCTCACATTTGGTTCTTAGCAGGATGCAGCTCACTCTTCATGGGACTCGTCGAATATCTCACGGCGCTTCGCGCTTGGTGCACGCGATGTTGGCCTGGTCGATGTAAACCCGACGTGCTCCGTCCAGGCATTGTAGAGATGCGCGGGTCTATGGTCTTACGACTACGGCTATGCATGAAATGAGTACACCCCACGGCCCTCCCTTCACAATGCCGTCATGCTCCCCTGTCCATCTGCTCGGCGCCGACTTGTGCAGTGGGGTCCTCTTCCGCCGATGTCATCAGGGCGTTTTCGTGTACATCTTCCGGTGAGCGTTAGTCTATAGTCGACATGATCAACTCCGTGTGTTACATTGTTTTTACTTAAAACCACCCGTCGCGGCTATCGAGCGGGTAGAAGTCAACGATGGTGTCGTGTTGGACTTAACTGGTACATCGTTATTGTAGGCAATATATTGACGTCATGTAGGGTTACGTCAATACACGTATATTCAGCGATCACTGCAAACCACTTTAGGCATATTAGTCACTCGCATTATTCTGTTGCCGCCAAGTGTCCAACCACCTCATAATTGAAACGTATTGATTGCCATTTGCAGTACCAAGCCTCATTGTCATGTGCCATATCCGAATACAAGATGATGTTCACGTCTGCGGTATTAACGATTCATTTGTCGTCGTGCAAAGAATACCTCCGGGTAGAATCCTAACAGATCTGAAGTCTAGCACCCCATGTTAGAGCACCCAGACACGCTGCACATTACTCTTTCATTTAGTGATGATATATTTGCCTGACTTTAAGGTTTTGCGTACAACACCCGTTCGCCATGAAAATTGTGTGCTTAAAGTATGTAAATATGCCAATGGTTCAATCACTGTTCGACCGCAAGACCAACACGTGCACACGAGAGCAGCACAACGCTTGCGCCCAACACCGGAAACTGAACAAACGATAAGCGTATCCGACAACGCTGCAGTATGGAGTACAATTGGTGACAAAAGCTGAGCCGTTTATCCTTCCGCCCGTATGCCTGCTTGCCTGTCGCACGCAGTGCCCACCCCCTCAACCCCAGCCCCAGCCACCCCAACTGTTTCCACCCCAGCTCCCGTCGCCCCAACTCCTGCAACCACGGCCCCCGCTATCCCAACGCCTGTCACCCCAGCCCCCGCCGTCCCAACCCCGGCCACGCCAACCCCTGCCGCCCCAACGCCTGCAACCCCAGCTCCCGCTGTTCCAACCCCCGCCACCCCAGCCCCCGTCATGGCAACCCCTTCCACCCCAGCCCCCGATGCCCCCACCCTGGTCACACCAGCCCCCTCCGCTGAATCCCTCGTGGATGCCGCCGTACGGACCACGGTGACAGTGTTAGCCTCTGCGTTCGACGAGAGGACAGAAGGGTATGGTTGCAGCCCGGACGGCTGCACGCCCGATAACACACGCGACAATAGTTTCGACTATGACTCTCGCTGGTCGTGCAAGGGTGACCTCGTCGAGGGCAACAGGGGATGCTGCATCGAGTACTTCTTCGAAGAACCTCAGGACATTGTTAGACTGGATATCGCGTTCCACAAGGGGACGGAGAGGACCCGCACGCTCAACGTGTACAACAATGACGAGTACTACACCCAGATTGAGTCGAGCGGGTCTTCGAAACATTTTGAAGAGTTTGTGCTCGATTCGGACGAAACCGCTGACCTGGCGCTTTGCCTCGACGACCCTGATAACACCGGTGACGACTGGCTGAGCCTCACGGAGGTGGGTGTCGCAAGATGCAGAGCACGATATTTCTACACGGGGGAAACCTGTTTCTTGAAATTAGTCCGATGACCCGAGACTCGTAGTTTCACAAAAAGTCGTCATGTTGACACCCGCGGTTCGAATAACAAACATGACGTCGGACTAGATATGGACAGTGACATGAAACGAATGTCTGACGCGTGCTAACTTTAAGAGGTAGCACTTTTGGACAATTCATGTTGTTTCTGAACGACGGGGCTCCTTAACCCACATTCGTCGAGATGTCATTCTCGTTTTGCAATGTGATATTTTTGTATGCCTAGGCCATGGGTTTGTCCATCGGGTTGCACGTGTAGATTGCTCAAAATCTGTTCTTGGGTGATGTACAGATCTCCTCAAGTAAGGAGCCTGAGAACAAATCTGGTGCACCTCTACTTTACCATACCATGAGTCGTTAACCTCTGCGGTTATAATACGGCTTGCGGCACACACCAATATTCTTGCGGTTCCGCCAGAATTTTGTCAACATTGTTTCGAGGGCATCTTTTTGGCCGCTTATTTCCCCGCCACCAAGATACTTACCTACCCCTGTCACATGTGTTGCTCAAGCAATCGGTTTAAACGACAATACTCTATTGCGGGTTCATTCAAATGTATGTGTTCCACCAACAACCATTTTCCGCCTGATGTCTCCACACCCTGCGCGACGTTCTTCACCGTGCTACAAGCTGTTCGAATATCGAGTTATCGCTCATACTCTAAGTCTCATATTTTTCGAAGCCGTTTATTATTCGCAAGATCCGAAATTGGGGGAAATTGTGTGGAGTTTGTATCGAAATACCGGGGCGTTCTGTCACTTCGTTTTCGAAGTTTAACAGAGCGCCAAAAGTATGGAACGCCTAAATTTCCAATTTTCTATTTTTTCTGTGATTTATTTGGCAATCAATGTTTTTGTTGTTGTTGGAAACTTCGGAAATGTTCGACAAAACTCGCGTCGATAAGAATGACCCTAACCCCGACCTCTTGCTCCCGATGCCATTACACTCGTCGCCACAACGCTCAGGTGCAATTCATGGTGCTGTAACATTCCCGGCCATTTCGTCCAGGCCCGGAGCACCTCATGCTGGGCAAGAGCCATAGCACTAGTAATATATGTCGTCTGATTTGCTCGGTGTGCTTCGTACACCTTGGTAATGTACGCGTATTCTTGTTCCAGCGGGCTATGTGACTTGTGTGCTGAACGCGTATTGAAATTTGGTGCCCGAACGGGCTGTCGAACCTGAGTGCTGTAAACGTGCTTTGTTGTCGAGCGGGCGGTGTAACAGCAAGAGGGTTGACGTAGCCGCTGGTGGCTAAGCTGTCTACGGAGTAGGTCACAGGATGTACAGGAGTGGTATTCGTTGGCCGTATATCGAATCGACGTTTACGGTACAAGCGCGACAAATCGTAACACATCCTGGATATGTGATACGTATGTCATTTGTGGCAGCTTCCCTTCCGACTGTAACACGCCCGTTTGCTCTCGGCTTGACGACGCAGTGGTCCGTGCGCGACCCGCTTGACGACGCTGTGATCGGTGGAATAGGTTGGTCATCGAGTGTGTCAATTGGGCTCAAATGAGCGCCGGAAATGGGTACTTCATTTTTTTTTGTGTGCCTCAGACACTCCGTGAGGAAAGGCCGCTCACCACCTTCGATAATTCATGGGGAACAATCGCCCAAACAATTGTGACGACTACAGCGGCATCGGTCAAATAAACACGCCAGAGCTCCGGAGGCAGAGGGTGGGGTGGAAGTACCCGAGCTGCGCTATAACGAAAGTAGATTTCCGACGTGCAGGACGTATGATACAACGACGGTATGGGGAACGCTGTATCAGCAACATATCCAACGCTTCACGTACAGTCCGCCCAGCAATTACGAATGCTTCATTGGACGCGTGGCCCGGGTTGAGGAGGAGAAGGGCCGCGTGGAAGGAGGCGTAGATGCAGCCGGTCGAGAACTCGGAGAGGGATCCAACGAAGCGTGACACTGGATGCCTTTGATGGTTAAGCTGCCTAGCGTCTATTTCTTGTTGTGCTGCAGTCTCCGTTATTTGTTGCGAACTTGGCGTATTCTGTGTCAAGTCGATAGCATTGCCGCGTACTCTGCCGTTGCTTGTGCTGAACTTCTCTATGTAAACAGTTTTGACCCTTTGTTTTTATTTGGTTCTGTGTTTCTGTCACGTCGGGCTGGTCGTTTCTGTCGTACTATCTTTCGTCGACCAGCTGGACATCGCACTACCAGCAAACAGTATCCCTTACCGCTCGGGGGGGATCCTCTCTGGGGGGGCTCGGCCTGTGCCATGAGCGCATATTCGTTTTTCGTCCTATTGTTGTATAGTTACCATCTGGCTTGAATCGGCGACCTGTCTACGCTCTGCGCGTGTTTAGGTTTGTTTTAATTTTGGTTGGTTTGCTTTTGTTTGTTTTTTTGTCCTCTTTCGTTTGCCTTCAGACCCCCTTACTTCTGTTGTTCGGGTGGAAGTACCGCAAGGACTTCCCTGGCCCAATATGTCGTTTGCAAGTGATAAAGAATGGCGTACCACAGTCCGCAGTACCGGTCGCTTGTGTGCTGGTATTGCGGCGAACGTATTGTTTGGACATGATTTCCTTCCATCGGGACGTGGGCTTGGCCTGTTTCGTGACCACGCGCTATACTCCAGGCAAACGAGCTAATACCAGAACATCGTCACCATCATCGCCGTCCTTACACCGCTGTGCGCCCCTTCCAGGCGTGGACGGTTGGCAAGACCACGCCTGGGATAGGCTTCGGTAGCCATACCTGGTTCCCAAACGGATTAAGGCCAAGGTTGACAGTTCCGACAGACCCAGCATACGGTACACACAATGTCATCGGATATACTTGGGCTAATATCAATATTGGGAACCAAAGGCACCCATATCCAATGCATATGCTTAGAAAACTAGGAGGGTTGGGAGTTTGTGGGCCGAATCAGTTGCAAGGGAAAACATTGTCAGGGGGGATTGGAGGAATCAGTGAACGCGAGCTGGACAAATGACGTGTGCGACGATGGAGGTAGCACTTCTTGGCAGAAATGGTTTTTTGAATGACGGGGCTCCTTAACCCAAAATCGTCGGAATTTCGTGATATTTTTTCAGTAGTTTTAGTTGTATACCTAGGCCATGGGATTGTTCATCGGATAGTCTTTTTTTATAAACCCTGAATCAGTGTTTGGGAGAGGTATAGAGCTCCTCATGTGCGGAGTCTCAGAAAAAAAAAACAGTGCACCTCTACCGTTTCATGCGTCAATCGACACCCCCTTTGTCAACGGGGGACCCCGCTGTAGACACGGCTGATGCAAAACGTGCTCTATCGTGCTCTATCGTGCCACGGCAGAAGCAGACCATTTTTTTCCTGAGGCGTCTCACTTTTTGAGCTCTGTACCTCACCCAAAACAACTGACTTAGTCGTAGGGAAAACGAAAAGTGCTATCCGCCGAACGAACAATCCCATGGCTTAGGTAAAACAACGAAAATTGTGGCAAAATACCTAAATGAAATTCCGACATTATTTTTTATTAAAAAAAAATATTAAAAAAATTAATTATTTGGGTTAAGGAGTCACGTCATGCTGAAATAAAATCGGCCGAAATGGGCTACCTCTGTCTTAGCACGCGTCGTTTTTTATGTAGAACGATAAATGCAGAAAAGAGCAACCCTTTGGGGCGTCAGAGCGGATAAATGTAGAACGACAAATAAATGTCGAACGAGACTGAGGATCACAGCATCGACCACACGCATTAGCCGAAGGTGGACCCCGCCGAAAACACTCCTGAAAATAAGTCAAGCTCCACTTGGCGTTGCGTCTCCATGGATGTGGCGCTAAACTTTAACCCTGTGGGATGCCAGAGGGAGCGATTATCGTACAAACGTGAGCATCACCAAATCAACCATACGAAGTAGCCGCTTGTCATTGGAGTAAGGGATGTGTCTGAACTGCATGTATGGAGGAAGCGTACGACACGCGTGCAGCATGGGGATACTAGTATTGCTACACTCTTTTCGTAGATGCAGAACAACATCGCATTCAGTCGTCTTGTTTTTGGTCGCATTAGATGCGGCCGAAAGGCGTTTGTATTCTCCGACACTGGTGTTTCTGCTAGTTGTTCATGCAGCGGTGTTTGCCTCCAGGCCTGTAGTATTATGGCCTCCATGGCATTGTTGATGGTGCTTTGACAGCTCTCCTGGGTTGTAACAGTCGTCGTTGGCAACCTATTCGTGGACAACGCCAGTGTGTACAAGTCGTCGTTGAAAGCCTGTGCTTTGACAACTCTCCTGTGTAGCATGCTTCAGAAATAATCTGAGAGTTGCGTCGTGCTCTGGATGGGAGTCACTAGTGTGTTGTGTGTAAACTGTCGGCAGGTGGTACGATCGATGCATCACGTCCAAACTTTATAACTGGTGGTTAGTACTGTGAAATGGGACATACTGATACACCAGATACAGTGTTACCAAGGCAACTCCCCCACTTGAGCTGCAACGCAGTTATCCATTCCTAAGCCCGTCAACAACCAGTCTTCTCTCGCTTCAACCACGCACAGAAGTTTTGGTCTTATACAAACTGGTTTTATACACGCTGCCTGCGGGCAATAGAAACATTTACCTACTCGAAGTCCGTAGGAAAATGTGTAGAAATACACTGCTATCACTGCCTACCGCATCGTATCCTCCTCATTGGCCAACATAAAAAATAAAAAATGAAAACGAAAACGGTTACACGTCTTTGGCTCTGGATATCTGGCACTTCCAAGCAAAAAATCCAAAACATATCACAGGGTAGATCTCGTCGCCTGCCGCTGCAGGACGGTCGGTGTGCCTGTGCGCTCACTGTCACCACTTACATACGACAGACAGGTTGCTGCCCTCTTGCCCCCTGCTTCCTACAACCTACACACGTGGCCATTTGGCTACCCCGAAAAATCCTCTACGGACGAAAAAATCCTGTGGAGGGCGATTTCACCCTCCAGAGGGTGATTTTGCCCTCTGGAGGATTTTTTAGAGGATTGTGAGTTTGTCACAATCCTCCAGAGGGTATGTTTGTCCTCTAGAGGAATGTGCAGAGGTTTATATCATCCAATAAATCCTCTAGAGCGTATATATACCCTGTGCAGGATTTCGGACAAAATACTCCGGCGGAATTTGAGCTTTGTGTTCCCTGTGGGGGATTTTATCGAACAAAATCCCCCAGAGGATTTTGTTCATACCCCTCCAGAGGGTTT
>JAYJMJ010299959.1:0-10102 GCA_036873875.1 Laminaria ephemera | reverse complement strand
TGCGGATGGGGGCCAGAGTACTTCTGAGCGGCCTTGAAGGCATCAAGCAGTGGGATGCCTTGTGGGCACCGCGGTAGTGATTGTCGCTGCCGTCGCCTCAAGGGCTAGAGTCTGTGATATTTCCACCTGTCCTCCCCAACAACGCATTTTTGTTTGATGAAATCCCTTCCAGCGCTATTTTTTGTTTTTTTGAGCAAGGGGAGATGGGAGATGAGAGGTGGGACGCAACACCCACTCGAATCGAGCCCCCTCTACGAACTCTTGACGACTTGATGTGAAACCGGCGAGACAATCTTCTCCCCATCTTGCTTGTCAATCCAACCCCGGGCTCATCGCGATCGGTTCAGTGTGCGTCGTGCAATGTGCATTATAGCCCGGCGACATACATACAGACAAACAGACAGACGTACATACAGACAGATGTCAGTGTTGGAAGCAATCAAATATCGGGACCCTCAAACCTGTTTTTTCGGTGTTTTACCCTACTTCCTTGAGTGCGCCTACTCCTGTGTGTGTGCGACCCAATTAGGAAGAGGATTATTTGAATCCTCGTTGTTCATAGTGTGTCCCCTAAAACGTGAGTGCGGTTCTTGTAAAGGGGGATATATTAGCCGCGCATACCGGTGTTCAATTACGGCCGTAATGTAGCGTTCCTCTTTCGTCCGTCCCTCTCTCTCGCGCCCCTCCACCACCGCACCGCACCCCCCTATATCTCACGCATATCCAGCATATCGCTTTTACTACATGGAAAAAAATATCCCACAAGCAATGGTTGTTCTGACATGTGTTTGTATAGCTTGTGACCAGAGCTTATTACGGAGGACCATAGTAATCAGGACCCACGATAGACACAAAAACCTATATATTCCACCGTTTTTAGTAACCATATTTGGTCCTGATTACTATGTTCCCCTGTAATAGTATCTATCCGGTCACATGAATCGGCACGGACACTGGATGTGCTGGATGTTGATGGGTAGATAGACACCAACTACAGAAGTAGAGTTCCCTCTATAGCGCCGGTTGGGTAGTGCCGGTAGCCCGCTATAGTGCCTGTGAAATCGCTTGGCACAGACGGGAACAGCCAGTAATGTCAGGATGCGGAGTAGTGCCGGTTGCCGCTGTAGTGCCGGTATTTCCGGCTTGCACATACCGGCACTATGAAGGAACCACTACGAGTACTGTACTGTTAACAGTAGTTCACGCATTGGACAGATCACGATTTAGATCATCTAGATCCTATATCTGTCGTTATGATATGCTGTGCAGGATCAATACAGTACAGATCCAACCCAGGAAACTTGTGCTAGATCATTCAGATCATCCAGCTCTCACCCGGCAACATGATCTGTAGGCCATGCAGATCATACCAGGTATAGACCAGGGATCCGTCTGCTCTGAAAGACGCAGATCATGGATAGGGATATGATCTGTCCGACGTGTGTAACTAGTAGTTTGTCCCCCAAACGTGGGTGCAGCTCTGAAGAGGATACAGAGTACCGGACACCTATCATAATAAGAAACAGAAACACTTGACCCAGGCTGGGTTTCTTATTTGGGACAGGGTGGGTTCTACACTTACTTGAGTTTAATGACTCCCGGATTTCTTATATTCCTGCAAATATCAGCCTACCTTCCTTAGTACCCTGTTTCTTGTTGCAGTATAACACGCAAGATAACCCCCCCCCCTGGGACGGATTTCGGAGACAGTTTTTCCCAAACCTAAGGTGGGGCTCCCGACGATCTCATCGAGATCTTTCCATAGACGTATCGCTCGGCGTTTGCACCCTCCCCGTTGTCGAGAATATCGTCTTGGAAATTCATCCGAGGGGGTGTCTGCTATCATGCGCGTTACACGGTAGGTGTCCTGTACCTTTACTGCACCTTTACTGCTTGTATGTTAGCTGTCTTGTTGCTCCCTTACGCTCGCCCGCCCGCACGCACGCACGCACACCCGCGCAAACACGGACACGCACGCAGGCCTGGGCCACGGGGCGTACCCCTTTGGCTCAGCCGGGTTAGACCTCCTCCTGCTCGGGGTGCTTCGGCCTCTCCTGGCCGCTTTGGGGTGCCTCTCCTTCTATCTGTCGCTGAGGCGATCGAATCTCAGTCAAGATATTCAACATAACCATCATACGGAAATTGGCTCTTGTAATGGCGATGGTCGTATGCCCTCGGCGATGTACAACAATGGGGGTGGGGGTGCTGCCAGGGGCTGGGGGAAGCACGCCGCTGGGGGGGAAAGGGACGCGGACAACGAGCGAGGCGAAGATTATTTCCGAGAGGTATGGATACGTTTAATATAATAGGCGTGTTAGGGCTGTGAGTTGCTGGAGTTCCCGGGTACTATCAGTTGGCTGGCCAGCCAACTAACTGATTTTAACTATAGGCAGCCGACTAGTCGACTAAAGTCAGGCGAGCGAAGGGAGCCAAAAAGCCCCCCCCCGGCCGAGGTGGGCCCGCTGGAGAAAAGTATGATAAAACAGCCAAGTTTATCTCTGGTTTTCATGACGAAACAGGCGCATTCTAAAGTGCGTCTCAGTTTATCGGACTTGCAAGGGATGTGCCAGAAATGTGGACATGTCATCCAGGTTTGGGGGTCTCTCACTGGTGTTACGTTGTGTCGTACCGGCACATACTTGTTGGTTATATAGCGATATCCACTAGACCACTCAAGTCACAGTGACTTAGTGGTCTATTAATTGTGGATAATGCTATGTAACCAACAAAATGTATACTTTGGAGCTCATATATAGCACCTATCTCGCCAGCATTATTAATTTCCGGGACCTCCCCTTGCCACTGGACAAGTACCTAGGTACACACTATCATTACGTTTGGCATGGCATGCCCAAACTAGCTTTACTTCTGCTGTATTTGCGATGTTTATCTCTGGCTTGTAGTTTGCAATTGGTAGTTTGTGACCGCAGGGCTTGTCTCTCCCTAGGATGAGGCATCGGCACGGACACTCGTTGTGCTGGATGTTAGATGGGTGGAAATAACCACTTAAGAAGGACACACACTACACACTGCAGCTGCTGCTGATTTTTTTATTATATTTTCTTTGTTGTTGATCTCACATTACGAGATCATGTTGCCATTAATCACATAATACTGTAAGACCTGAAAAAAAATAAAAACTGAGGCCCTTTTCGATGGATGGCTTTACCGTGGATTTAGTGTGTTTTTATGCACCTGGCTGGACAGCGATCTAGGGCATCGCGAGCAACAGACAACGGCATACGCTTGGATTCGTCGTCATCTGCCATGGCCCTTCTGCGGATGAACGAAAGACCATGACGGGGACGGTCGAGCATGGCTTCCCGTTCAGCGGTGGCGAATCTTGGACGTACGTAAACAGAACCAAAATGCACAATTTTTTCGATGGAAACCCTTGCCACACGAATTGAGCTGCTGCTTCTGCTTCGACTAGCTGCTACTGGCTGCTGCTGGCTTTGATGTCATCTGCTGCCTGCTGCTGTTGCTTCTTGCTGTTGGGTGTTGATGCCCCAACACACATCGTCGGACCTCATACGAAGTATACAGCAGCGGCAAAGGCCGATAGAAACCAATCTTTTTCTGTTTTTTCTCGCTCTGCTGATCTGCTGCTGCATCACTAATGGCCTTCCAGCCTCTGTGCTCGTGGCATTCACGGTACAACAGTAGCCGCGCTGTGAGCCTTCTCCTTTGTGACAGCCACGGGCGGTGCCCATGTGTGTATGGGTACGTGTGTGCGCTTCTGCATGTATGTGTGGAGTGTGTGCTGTCATACTAGAGGCACACACGCGGTGGATTTGCTTTTCAAAAACAGCCGCTCAGCCTCGAAGCGACATAATTAGTACCGTGTGCACCGGCAGTACAACAGCAGCGGTACAACGGCAGCTGTGCTTCAAGATCTTGCCTTTGTGCCAGTAGTCACGGTGTGTGTGTGGTTGGTGCACAGCAGGAGATCTAGCCTCGACAACATTTTCACGTCCAATGCATGAATCAAACACACATCTTTGGACCTCATACCGGGCATACGACGCATACAGCAGGAGGAACAAAAGCAGTAGTTCATATCATACCTGGAACATATCGTTGGAACCCCTGTGTTCACCCTTGTCGACTTGCGACACCCCCGGGATATCAAGTCAACCCCATCCTGAAAGGGAACCTTGTACGTCGTATGGCATGTACTGCATGATAACCCGTTGATCTCTTTTTTCCAAAGTATGACCCCTCCGCCATTGGGGCGGAGGGGCCGGCCCTATTCCCTAGTATCAAATAATAACCGAGCCGCGTTCTCCACTTTTTTATACAAACATACGGTATGCAGTATAGAAAACGGGGCTATTTTGTTTAGTCGTTGTTCGAGTGATCCAGCATTTGGCGAAAAAAAAAAGAATGCCTGATTTGGATCGGACAAAGACGATCGGGTGGGGCAGGGGAAGGGGACGGGGCTCATGGAGGTTTCAAGTGATGCGGAGGCCATGGGGTTGAGTTAGGGGCGTTTCAAGAAATAGAGCCGCCTTCTCCACTTTGATATTCAAACATATGGTATGCAGTGTAGAATAATAACCTTGCCGGTGGTTTTGAAAATGCACAACAAATGAGTCCACAGGTGTGCGCGTGTGTTGTTGACATTGAACTGTTATTTGGACCCATTGACATCCAGCACACCCAGTGTCCAAACCATAAAACCTAACCCTAACCCCCTCCCCAACCCCGAGCCGACCTGCTTGGAGGTTGTGACGCATGGTACGGTAGAGGTGCAGCATTTTTTTTCTGAGGCTCCTTACTTGAGGAGCTCTATCCTTTTCCCCAAAACTGATTTGGGGGAAAAGAAAAGTACCAACCGATGAACAATCAAAACGACCTAGGTATGCAATGAAAATTATTGCAAAAAAAGAACGAAATTCCGACGGTTTTGGGCTATAAGGAGCCTCGTCGTTCAGAAACCGTCTCAGGCCTACAGTGCTACCTCTATCGTGGCACGTGTCTTGTCCGGAAAAAAACCGGCAAAAAATATATATTTTCGGAGAAAATGTCGACCATATTATAAACACATGTATTCTTTTGTCCTGAGTGGCCGGTATAACTAGCCCAAACCAGTATACTTTCGGGCTGGGTAGCCACTACGACTAGCCCAAGCAGGCTGGCTTTTAGCACCAGGAGCTGACAGCAGGCGACGATGCACGATGCACAGCACGACTAGCCCGCAGCTACAGTAGCCCGTACTTTTTTGTCAGCAATGACAGCAAAGGTATGCATACCGTCAAGCAGAGCTCGACGTTGGCAGCACCACAGCACCACAGGAAGACCAGAACACGGCGGTTCGGGGAAAGGGCCTGCTCTTGCTCTGCCTGCCTGCTGCTGCTGCTGCTACTGCAGCTCTGCTGCTGTACGACTGTGCCTGTAGCTGACTGCTGCTTTACTGTGGTGCGCGCGTGTTTTTTTTTTTTCTAGTTACCAGTATTCTATCTGCATACATGGGGCTCCCAATAGTGCCGGTATGCACCAGCCCAATAAACCAGCACAAAGTAGGACACTGGCACTGTTTGAATAGGATTGCCATACATAGTTACTCTCATTAGATTCCAGTTGTGCCAAGCGATCTTACCGGCATTATAGAGAGCAGCGGCAATTTTCAACCGGCACTACAGATAACAGATGGCGCGTACTTTATCAGCAATGACAGCAAACGTATACATACCTTCAAGCAAAACAACTCGATATTAGACAACGCAAGACAGCATCACACGGCGACAAGATCACGGGTGGAACGGGAAAGGTCCTGCTCTGCTCTGCTCTGCCTGCCTGCTGCTGCTACTGATCTGCTGTTGTACGAGTGTGTCCGTGACTGACTGCTGCTTCGATGTGGTCTCTGTGTGTGTTTTGTATTTGCTCTGTGTTTACTCGTATACTGTATACTCGTACTCTATCTACATGGGGCTCCCAATAGTGCCGGTATGTGCCAGCCCAATATACCGGCACTATTCAGGACACCAGCACTATTGGAATAGGGTTGCAATACATAGTTTCTATAGAGTCCCAGATGTGTCAAGTGATTTTACCGGCATTATAGAGAGCAGTGGCACTATTCAACCGGCCCTATAGACTCGTACTCTTACCTACCTATTATATGTATGATTACTGATTACGGATTATTTGTCAATGTTTGGCCATGCTGTACAAGAGTCGCCATTTTTTTTTCAATTTTTGCCTCTTTTTCGTTTTGTTTGTGGCTCTCATCTCACTCACTCATGTGGAAGATTGAACGTAGGAGATCTGGGTTTGTGGAGCGGTATTGAATATTAACGTATGGAAGGCGTGTTGGTTCGGGGACATCTACGTATGTCATAGAGCAAGTACGTGTGAGGTTGAACTTCCACTAAGGAGAGCAACAAGGACACGAGGGGTACTACTAGAGGAGCGAAGCATACATACGCTGTTTTTGCTCTCCGCAGCTGCTTTTTTTGCTGCTGTATGATACGTCGCTGTATGATATGATAACATATGTATGAGTACGTATTTTTTGCCAATGTTTGGCCGTACTGTACAAGAGTCGCCATTTTTTTTTTATTGTTTGCCTCTTTTTCGTTTTGGTTGTGGCTCTCTTCTCACTCATCATACACTTTGCTGTTTTTGCTCTCCGCAGGCTTCTTTTCTTGCTGCTGTATGATACGTAGCTGTATGGTATGATAGCTGTACGAGTACGTTCCCGCTCCATTGGCGAAAACGTTGTGAACGTTTTACCCGTAGCTTTTTACGTTTTTGGCACTGCTGCTCAGTATGCCTAGACTCGACTTGGGTAGGGGTACTTTCCAGGAAGGTTCCATCTTTCCAGGATATTTTTACTCACTGTTAGTGCGAGGAGGCGAATCATGGTCCGCAGTTCGGAAATCGTGGTCCACAGATCGGAACAATTAAGCCGCGTTTCTCGCTCGTTCCTGGCCGGTTTTGGGTCCGGGTCAGGGTCAGAGTTAGGGTTAGGGTTATAGGGTAAAGGGTCGGGTTGGGTCTACGCCCCTGCCTTGATGCCATCATCGAAAGTGCTTCCTAGCACGAACAATCGTGGCAATCAATAACCCGACCCCAAGAAGATATATCCTAATTTGGTTCTAGGGGTCCTCCAGCTGCTTCGCTGCTGCTGCTGTGGTCTGCCTATAACAGGTACTAAGTGTGCTGTGCTACTTTCGTGCTTTTTATTGCTTCCGCCGGCTCTTCTACTCACAGTTTTTTGTTTTCTGTGTAACCACCCCATTATTAACACAGGTTTCCAGCGCTATAATGTGTATACCGTGTCTTACACGAACCACAAGTACAAAATATACATGGATACACGAGTATTCAGTCAGGTTGATTTTGGCCTTCTTGTTTCTTGCGTCGCCCTCGTTATTTTTATAACACGCCTCCGAAGGGAAATCTTGTAAGTAATACGTACCGTGTGGATACCAGGTCCCCTTCCCCCTAGATTGTACCGCCTCATTACACACAAGTTCAAGATCAACATAGGTGACTCACTCCGTTCCGTGAAGACTCGAGACACCAACCCACCTCGGTGTGTCCTCCACACCACAACCACATAAGAGAGAACCTGCCCGGGGCTCCGCCCCACATTGGCGTCGTTGGCTTGGTCTCTTTTTCTGGTGCTGGTCTCGCAGCGCGCGACGTCGTCAGCGCTGCTGTCTCGCGGGATTTTTTATACCAGGTAGAGAACATTTCCGTAACTGCCAGCTCTATGAGTGAGCTTGGTTCCCATCCCCCTTCTGACGAGGAAGAAGAGGGACACCCCCCTGCTGAGGAGGAGGAAGAACGCCATTCTGCTGAGGAGAGTACGAGTCACCTGAGAAGAGGTCGCAGAGATGGCGATAGTCGAGAGATCGTCGGGGCGAATCGTTCAATTCGTCACAGCGACTCAGTCCGTCAAGTTGGAGCAAGCGGTGCTGCTGGAGGTGCTACTGGAGGCGCTGCTGGAGACGCTGCTGATGGAGCTGCAACAAGAGCTGGAGAAGATGTCCGTTCAGAGGGATCGCAAGCTTCCTCATCTGACTACTACAGCTCCAGAGACGATGACTACGATCGTCGTCGTCGCCGTTTGCGTCGTGGTACACGGCGTTCACGCTCCCCCAGTCGTCATCACAGCAGGGAAGAGCGAGGAGCGAGTTCTAGTTCTTCGCTGCTGAACAGCACCAACATCACAGCCATCAACAACCTCGTATCTGAACATCTCGCCAAGGGCGAGGTTGAACAGGTTAACTCGTTATTGACTGCTGTGAGTGCCTTATATGCTGGTTCCCCCCCTGTAAGTACCCCTGTTGCGTCTAGCATGTCGCAATCGCTCAAGCCCGCAGCCCCATCCGTACCGGCGGTAAATTCGAGGATGAACCCCAATGATTTTGCTGCTGTCACGAAATTTTTTGGTACTGAAGACGACAAGAACTTCGTAGTGGACCGTATGGACCAGTACGAAGCTTTCGTCAAAGTGTCTCTCAAGTCTCGTGCTGGTATGACCGACGAGTTAGTAGACTCGTGCTTGATGCAGTATTTTCTGTATGTCCCCAAGGAAGAGGCAATTGTGTTTCACACACAATTGATGAATGGTCTAGTCCCGTGGCGGCGTGGTGCCGACCACCAGTTGTTGCCAGACGATGAGGCAAAAACAGTACCGAAGTCTTGGGCAGAGGTTAAGTTGGCCTTTGAATCCACGTACCTGTCCGCGGACGCCGTAGCGCGTTCAGTCGAAGATATTGTCACGATGGCAATGTCTGAAACCGACTCAGTCACGTCGTTTACGAACAAACACCGTGACAAGTTTTCCAATTTCCGTCGTCAAGCGGAACGTACCGGAGTCTCCGAGTTGGAAGCTCTAAAAATAGGAATTTTCGAACGAGGGTTGACACCAGAACTGTACGAGCGGCAACGCTTAGGTCCGTACTGCAGATCAATGCAGGAGTCGAGTGATCGCGCACAACGTAGTGCTGCGACGCTAGAGCAGACTGTTGACAACACAGTGAGTACACTGTGGTCAACGGTAGTACGTAAGAATCCGCCGACGAGTCGTGGGCGTAGTACCGCTGTTCAAAGTACCGTTCACATGGACCGCAAACGTTCGCGGAGCAACCCACGTGGAAAAAAGTCCGGTAGTTCCCCCCGTGCTCAAGCACAGCCGGCACAGTCGCAAGCTGCCCCGCAGCAGTCCCACCAGTTCTAACCGTGTTCCCTCCCTGAGTGCACATCTTCAAACAAGTCCGGTCATTCGTCGCAGAGTTGCTTAGATCACCCTCAGAACGGCGCAGCAAACAAGCGTCGTTATCACGAGTACGTGAAACGGTCGAAGCAAAAGTCATGACGATGCCCAGTTGTGTTAGTCCCTCACACAATTGGGAACTCGAGTAAGGTACCCGTACAGCAGTTGTCCGATGGTACGTCGAAAGCTGTACAGTTGGGTAGTCTGAGGGGCGACGGAAGAGGGTGTATACCTTCTGAGTCGCTTGACCTCACCATGTCCATAGTAGATGAGTGTGTACCCCGTAAACTAGATACTGATATAGACGTATCTTCCCCACGTAAGCGTGTACGATTTACTGATTGTTTACCTGGAAGGTCGTTGGTCGACGTGTGTCCCATAGATTTCCCTGTACGTCGTAAGCAAGTACCAGTACACAATGAGCAAGTACGTAATGAGCAAGCAGTAAACGTTCCTGATTCTGTTTGTTCCGCATCTGTAGCAATGGATTTGGATGACTGTTCTGTTTCTGATTCTGTTTGTCCCGCATCCGTACCAATGGATGTCGATGACTGTTCCGATTCACGTCCGAGCAGTGCGAGTAATAATGATGAACATGAAGAATGGTTCACCAGCTCTCTTTCTCGTCGTTCGCGACGACCACGTGCACTTGCTTTCTCATCTCATCGCGTTCATGTCTGTGGACGTGTTGAAGGGCATGATGTTCCCCGCGTCACGATTGATACGGCAAGCGATGTTCCATGTATTGCGTTCCCTTTCATTGAACGCCACCCAGTCCTGAAAAAAGAACCTATCCATCCAATTCCCCATGCTGCAATCATGTTGAAAGCAGCGAACGGATCATTGATGGAAGTTAAAGGGTTCATCCGT
>JAYJMJ010299950.1:0-10103 GCA_036873875.1 Laminaria ephemera | reverse complement strand
GCCACAGTCAAAGCATATCCTACCCCTAACGCGGTATGTGTCCCACCCTTTGCCTCACATAGCCATTCCGGAACTTCGGCAGGGTGGTACAAGGCTGCTTCCACCACAGCAACACAGTAAACATGCGTGTCGCCGGTTGATGTGGAGCTCGGAACAATGTCCGATACGGTCCATGAAATCTGACGTAGGTAGACACGATACATCGATTGTCAACAGATATTTAGTTGCAAATGCCCGGGACGAAGGCATAATGCATTAATAGGCTATTGATACGGTGCGGGGTGTACTCATTTCATGCATAGCCGTAGTCATATGACCGTTGACCCTCTCATACCTCCAATACCGGGACGGAGCATGTCGGGATTTCAACGACCAGAGAGACATCGCGTGCACCAAGCGCGAAGCGCCGTGAGGTGTTCGGCGACTCGCATGAAGGGTGACCAGCATCTTACTAAGAACCACTTGTAAGGCGGACTTCCGCACCTTGTGCGTACTTTCTTGCATATCGGATGGCAGATTCGAATGAATCTATTTGTTTTCTGGTATGGCCACTCCCAGAGACAGCAACCGGGATACTATGCAACATGTTCATCAGTGCCTTACCACATACACATTACGTGACAACATCCCACTTGCGCGGAGTTAAGGTTCTCCACTACGCACAATATGATCTAAATCGACCACCATCTCGGTTACCGCCATAACACAAAAACCAGTGTAAAAAATGACGGTACTATGATGGACCAGCTCACGTAGTGAGATGCGGGTTTTACAGCGTCGTTTTCAACCGACACCAACTCCGTACGGGGGGGGGGGGACTTTTTTGGCCCAAACGGTTTTGTCTAAGGTGGTTACACGTGTCAGCGACTGCCTAGTGTATTGGTCCTCCCACTTGCACTATTGTAGTAGAGTTGCAAAACAATATGGGCGAGATCGCCTCATATCTGCAGCAAGCGGTGTGCGTTCGGCCTGAGAAACAAGTGAGTCGAAACGATATGCGGGTGCCGTCAAAATACAAATCAGGACTGCCACCAAAAGCACAGCAACGTGTCGATCGCAACCAATTGATACGGTCTGCGATGAAACAAGCGTCTTAGCGCCACCATGTAGCACAAGCTCCACAGCTGCCGCATCCACCGAGTTTGCTGAACTTAGTTGGGTACATCTCTCGCAATCCATTGTGTTAATCGTTTCCAAAGCGAACAGACAGACAGCAGCAGACCCATGTTCGTACATGCTATGAATGAAGGATATTATGAAAGCCGGCACACACCCGGCAAAATGTAGATATTGTTTCAACAAACGACAAACAACGGCCTCGTCCAACACAAAAACGGCCGAATTCCAACGAAACTGTATGTGTGGTATGCCCAACGAGCGTGCCGCCACAGCGTTGGCGCATACAATGTTTATTGAAATCTGGTTTGGTTGGGATATAGAGCTTCTCAAACGGAGAGCATTACACAACGTTGGTGCACCCGTTCCGTCGCACTCGTTATTATAAAGCAAGAAATCAGATATATATACACACGTAGACTAAGCACACGACGGAAGGATACGCCCCGTTCTGTCTCTCTCCGTATAGCTGCACAGTGAACGTCGCCTCCGATAGCCTTGCGGATACCCATGGTTGGAACAATCTCGCTGGCAGAACCTATAAACTATAATGGGGCCACGTATGTCTGTTATGCACTTACCCTAGAAGCACCACCTACTTCAGCCACTTCCAAGGCGACCACAAAGACTTGTCCCGAGTCTGCTGTTCCCGACATGGTGTAGATGGTGTTGTCGTTGAAGACATCTGTTGTGCTTATGAAACAACCCTCAGCTTCAGGAAAAGTGTCCGATACAATCGAAAAAGAGTCTCCCTCGGCACACGTAGATGTCGTGGTACTGGGTGCCGGCGCAGGTGTGGGAGAATTTGATGCGGGTTCAGATATGACGGGGCTAGGTGACGGAGACGCCACTGAGCAGCCGCAAGAGACGACCAGCTCGTCATTTACCAACATGAAGTCCGAACCATCACCGTCGGCATCACCTGTATAACACCGCATGGGGCCACGAATGTGAAGGAGCGAAAATACAACGAAACGCTCACTTTTTGGGGGGCGCTAACAAACAACATCGGACTCATGAGAAGTGCCCAGCGGCGAGTGCTATGAAGTAGGGGTACGTACAGCCCATAAGATGAAAGAAATCATGCTCTGTGTAGGAATCCAACCACATTGGGTACATCCCCAGCTGGGGAGATTTACCCATCCATCGACGTTTGTTCAAAGCTTCCTGCCCCTAAAATAGCAGGCGTGCTCTTGAGGATACGCACCTGTCGAGTATAATCAGTACTGCACTAGAGTATGACAACGTGTACAGGAGCGCGTTGGGCTCAAGAGGAAGAATCTCTCTGCTTTTCAACTTGAAAAAACTGCCAGATGGCAAAATAATTTGCTATTTAGACAGATAAAGCTGTAAAGCTTGGAGATGCATCGTCCACGGTTTGAAAGGAAAATCGCTACTTGTTCGGAATCAGTGCAGGGTGTCTTGAGCAGTCGTAAATGGGGTAATATTCACCACCAGGGCTCGTCCGAGGAAAGCCGCTATAGTTTCCGAGGCTCACAATTTCGTCTGCATATCTCCTTAGACGCGGTCCCTATACATGAGAAGATCATCTGAACCGCAATTCTCTGATTGCCAAAAGGATGCCCACTGGCATCATGATTAAACCTACCTGTTTTTTGTCTCAAGGCACACCGCAGCTAAGCTCAACATTGACCTCATATGCCCCGTGGCGATATGACATACAATATCTGTCCTTTAGCAAAATATGACCTTTCAACTACATGCATACCCCTGATTGCCAAAGCGTGCCCCGTGCTGTCAATACTTACAAAACCAAGTCGCCTCTGAAGGGTCCACATCGTCACCGCTCTCCAGCGAAACACACGCCTGTATGTACTCTTCGGAAGCATCTTCGTAGAAAGCATACCATCGCTTTGGCTGAATCGAGCAGAAAGTTGATGTGCACCAAACGGAGGGGTCGTTAGTGTTGTTCCCATCGGAAACAAATACGGTAAGGGATCGTGACAAACACATGTGACATTTTCAGATATCGTGATATTTGTCACGAATCGAACACCGTAGCATTGAACAGATTACAAAAGTTCCAATGTAGTAATTGATTAGATGTTTTTCTGGTAAGTAGAAGATGCTCTTTTTTTTCGGCTTAATGTTCTCCGGCGGTCGAGGGTTGTTTCGCGCACTTTCAGGTGCGGGGGAAGCAAGGGGCCTGTTCGTTAATTCCGACCCATATGGATCCCGGCCGAGATCCGTGGCGGTGTTCTGAGCGTTCAACGTCGCTGAACTGTCTCTTTTTTTCAAGGGGTTGCTTTTCGCCTCGCAGAGCCGAGTAGGTGCCCTGGAAAACCGCGTATTTTTCTTATTGTCTTCAAATTCCCCGCTCTGCTTTATGCTGCTGCTGTATCATACTCGTATTATACCGCCATTCAAGCTTCAAACTTTGTGGCAGCCAAGGTACAAATGCAGCCGCACTTCAAGGTGTTCGCTTTGTGACAGCCACCAACGGTGATTTTGTATGCATGCAGGTGTGTGTGCATGTGTGTGCCGTCGCAAGGAACATATTCGGCACGAATTTAACCCGCACTGACGTATGACACAAGGTAGGATACCCTTCTCTGAATATCAAAATCAACCGCGCAGGCACAGCAGTACCCAGCAGTTCAACATCAGCGGTACAACAGCAGCGGGCGTGCTTCGAGCTGCTGTCGCCTTCGTGACACAGCGTGACAGCCACGGTGATTATTTTTGTGCAGGATTGCTGTCTTCCGGAGGAGATCATAAAACGACCGAGGACTTTTTTCAAGTCCAAGAATGCAAAATGCACACACACCTCGAACAACAGATAGCATCATAATGCCTTACGTACGAATTACGGCAGCAGTAGTTCATGGAACATCTTTGTTCCCACTTTTCGACTTGCGACGCTCCCGGAGCATCAAGTAAACCCCACTACGAAGGGGAGACTTGTAAATCATATCAAATACATTCGATAATAGTTTTGAAATAGTGGCTTTTCGCCAATATCGGAATTCGCCGAAGAGTCATGTTTTGTGAAGAATCGTGTTTTCTTTCGTTTGTTTGAAACGACCCTGTTTAGACGGAAGCACAAACAGCGAGATCGGGGAAGAGTCGTTGCATTGGTAAAAGCCTCGGGGAGTTAGCCCGCGTGAAATGGCTGTTAAGAAAAGATCAGCAGCAACCCACTGTCGTTATCACGTGCAGTAGCAACTACACACACGTTCTGCAGAGTTACCGGTAGTCTATCGACGCACTCATCAGTATGACAATATCGCACAGTTGAAAGGCACACCACGCAGCAGCAGTAAAACGTACGGTACGTAGTGTAGTAACGCGTATGGCTTTACGTCGTACCAGGTATTGAACAGAAACAGTTAATTTGGTGACTGTTCTCATATATTCTAGAACGAACGATGGTTCACGTACGTACGGTTTGCAAATATTCGAGAGCTAGACACAAGGACCGTTTCTGGCAGTAGTCCACAAGGCCGAAGCGTCTCGAGTGCGGCAGTTCTGTAGAGTTGGAGACACCACGATGCAGGGCTTTACGTGCTTACCAAGCTTGGTTTTATCTGCTTCGATCCACTCTTCTGTTCCGCGGGTACGAGTAGTCGTATGGCCTTCAACAGTCCATAGTTTGTTCAAGCCTTTCTGGCCCGCAAGTGGCGTGTTCAACATGAATATTATTCTTCGCTGTCCAAGCCCCAGCGGTAGTCTTACCTCAACCAGCGCAAACATGTGCTAACACCTGTCAAGGGTGTACCAACACGATAACCCAGCAATGGCAATGGCAGCTTTTGGGCGGGGATCTCTCCATATCGTCCCCGCGAGCACTGCAAAAAAACAGTCATCCAATCATCGATTCAATCACGAAGTATACCCATATTCTAGAAATATATGCTCGTACGAAGGGGGGAGTGCAGGCGATGCAACTCGATGGCCAGAAAGTCACCTGTAACACTCAGCTACGAGTCCTATAGTGTATATGTCCAACGAGAACATTCGATTGAAGTTTGAATGAAATGCTCACATCTGTTGAGGTGTTCCCTTCCAGAGGAGCTATGATTGCCGTTTCCGTTACGTACCAGACGTCTCCCTCGACCTGGCCCGGCTCGAAACAGCCCTCTAGCAGGGGGAACACCGTGGAGGTGACAGAAATCGAAGAAGTGCCGTCAGCGCAAGCCGATTCTTGCAAGTTCCGACCGTTGATGGTCGAGGTTTGACCCGTTTTTGAAAACGACCGAAGAGTGTACGTCAGGACGTCGGGACGTATTTCGTCACGAACGGGCAGCCCCGTAGTGATGGGACCCGCAGAGGCGGGGAACAGATCCTTACCCTTCAGCGTCTGAAATAGGATTCGCTCATGGCGCTCACGGACAGCATCAAGAACACGATCGGGAGACACCTGACGGCAAATACACCAAATTGAGGGAAGTAAAGCGTTAATAGTTTTTTTGTCTCAATGCAAATGTAAAATGTGACAAGATTCCTGGCCTTATTATACAACATTAACTTTGTGAACAACAGCAGCTTGTAGCGCCTACCTTCTGTTCTTTTGTTTGAGGTCCTTAGCCGCAAAACGGCTATCCAGCCTAATATTCGAAAAGCTTCCTCTTTCGCCCGTGTCAGCTTGCAGCCATCTACAACAGGGCCACCTTCTTGATGTGCTTGTTTTCGAGATCCCCTGTCCTCGCACACGCGGTTACCTTACTTTCCTCTCCACCGACCATCGATCATCACATTGTCGACCCTGACATAGTTTCAGCTCATTTGGCACAGCGCTTGTCTGGTGGTGCTGTTATCCGCAGCGAGTATATATATTTTGGTATTGCGCGCATGCAGACTGCAAGCACAGCTTTTAGAAATCAAATAGCCGTGTGAAGTCACCTTTGTTCTCCTTCTTCAATAAAACTTACAGGGAAGCAGCAGCAGCAGAACGGCAGCAGGAGCAGGTCGGAACTTGCGACAACGATAAATATGGTACCGCTCCACACCGGCAGGATTGCGCAACGGCTGGCTCCTCAAAGACGAGCTTTCTCTGATTCCGAATCGAGCCGCGTCTCCCTATATACGAGACACATTTCCTGTGTAGCAAATATTGAACGGCAGTAGCCTCACGGAACTTGCGACTACACTAAGTATGGTACTGATCCACGACCGGAGGTCTGGGGAACGGCTGGCTGCTTGGAGCCGACCCTTATCAGATTCTGAGACGAGCCGCTTCTCATCACATACAAGGCACATTTACTTCGTATATTGTGAGAAGGGGCTCGCTTCGGAATCAGACAAATGTTGGCTTTAAGCAGCCCGCCGTTGCCCAAAACTCCGGGCGTGGAGCAGTACTTCATTTACGTTTGTCGCAAGTTCCGTGCTGCTGCTGCCGTTCTAATGCTGAAGTATTTTTCTGTGTGTTTTTGCCCGTGTGGCTACTGGTCGCAAGCGTTTATACGACTACGTTTTCCCTCCGTTCCAACTTTGTTTACCTTGTTTGGAAATGTATATACTGTTGTTACGACTGTGTCCTCCTTTCATAGAGTACACGAATGCACCTCCTGTGTTTTTATTCCCCCCTCTTGTCCTGCTTCTCGCAACACATCACCCCATTTTGTTCGTCTGCTGCAACAAGCAAAACCAACTATATATATTGCATACAATAAGTATGGGCACTAAACTAGTTGTCCTGCAGTTCAAGGAACAAATATTCTGTACGCGAGATGGGCTACGTCCTCTATGGTGAATCCGGTGACAACAGTACAAACCAAGTGTGGCAATAGTTCGAAGTAGACTATTTTCAAGCCGTGTCATAATGAAGTACTTAATCGAGTCCCGACGCGTGCTACGATTGAGGTAAAGCACATTTGGGTTTTTTTGTTTCTGAATGACGGGCTCCTTAACCCAAAATCGTCGGAATATCGTTCTTGTTTTTTTATATGATTTTTTTTAATAGGTAGGCCACGGGTTTGTTCATCTGATTTTTTTGTATAGGTAGGCCACGGGTTTGTTCATCGGGTTGCACTTTCAAGTTACTCAATAACGGGGTGTGGGCGAGGTTCAGAGCTCCTCAAGTGCGGAGCCTCAGTAAAAACCGGGTGCACCTCTATCGCAGCATGTGTCTCCCGCACATTCAGAAGCGGTCGCCATGATGCTGCCCAAATGCTTTGTTCCTCTGCCTCGTGATTTTGAAGATGTTTTCAGAAAGGACGTCTGAATTATTTTCTGTTTTCTTTCTTCTCAACACAAACCACCTGCTGCAAATATGACGCGGCCCTGCCTCATACCTTACCATTCTTCTGGCACTTCGCACAGAAACCAATCGAGCAATCCGAAACATCCGGCACTCCTGCAACGATTTGGCGGCGGCAAGAACTATTATGCATTTAACTGTTGCGGCTAAAGGTTGCGGTCGGCTACCCGATATTTCTTCAGCCGCTATACCCCATCGAAAACACCAACAAGAACCAGGACAGGAAGAGGAATCGAAGCGTGTGCCGAACTTAACCATCCTACAATGTAGCATGTATGAGAACCGCGCTACTGTGGCGGTTGCGCTTTGACCCCAAACATGTCTGACTGACGAGGGTCGTCAACCGAGGACCCACGCAATATAGTTGGGATATGATGGGCTTTTAGGAAATCGATGTCATTCGTTCGTTACATGCACTAGTCCACGGCGCTGTGTACCGGGCTGAGCTTCCGTTTTTCTCAACGCCATTGATGGGCGAGATGCCGGGCGCCTCAAGTTAGGAGCCTGGGAATAATGGAGTAATATCCCTATCCAAGGTTGCACTCTGGTCACGATTGCATGCTACGTTTGGATCGATGCATTAGCATATATCATATTTGGTCCCTTCTTCGTGCAAACGCTTTATCCGTGCACTCCCTTTTTTTAGGGATGGAGTGAGCATATGGTTGCTGCTGTCGTTAATATTGCCGGTGATGCTTTGCATTATGTTGCTGCTCTACTGCTGCGGAGGCCCCGATTATCGCGGGTGCACACCACATTTTATTGCTTCCGCCACCCTCAACACGACAACGCCGAAGGAAAACCTGGCAAATTAGTCTATACAACTTTGAATATTTGTACATAAGACCGAGCCCCGCGAAGCCCACATGGCATTTTAGATTTTTCCGGCGCTGTTGTGTTTCCATTTTGTACTTTTGCGATGTGTGATTACTAGCCATCAGTGTATCTCTCGGACATGATTAGTTGTGTTCACCAACTGAAACCCATGATATAAGATGATGATGGCGAGGAGTACTTCTTGAGGTGGCCAAAAGTGCAAAATATATACTAAAGTAAAAACAAGGGACACATGCTACGATGGAGGCGAACCAGTTTTTTTCCGAGATTCCTCACTTCAGGAGCCCTGTAATTCACCCACGAACTGATTTTGAGTAAACTAAAAGTGCAACTCGATGAACAAACCCATGGTCTAGATATACAACAAATCAGATTGGAAATCAAGAATGACATCCCGACGATTTTGGTTAAGGGCCCCCGTCATTCAGAAGCAAAAATGACAAAACGTGCTACCTCTATCGTAGCACGCGTCAAGTACTGGCATACAACACATAAGTTTTTGGTCTATACGAGCTGAATGAAAACTAAAAAAAAACACTTAGAGGGAAATATCCGCGACACCCCGGGTCATTATCAGGGGGGGGGGGTGATAACACAACACCCCTAGGTTAAACGTTGGATGTTTTAACTCTCTGGCAAACCTGTACCATGATACAACTGAGTAGGGGCTACTGTCGGAGAGAGGGCTGTGCCAGCCAAAGTAGACTTATTATAAACCCGAATTTCTATTGACGCAGTATCTCTTATACCGAATACTTCGTATACATATGAGGTTTTTCATTGGGCTGTGCGTGAGTGAAAGAGATCTTCGACTGGCGCCTTTGTCATGGGTGCCCAATACACTGCCCAAAAAAGTGTTTAACGCAATATATTGTGCGTTCATATGCCGTGCTGACACCCCACGACACTGCATGACCGTTACATCTGATGTCACGGAAAATCTTTAAGTCGATAATGCCGCGATCCGTTCTGCCACAGCAATACCACCGGATAAAACAATGACATATTTTTAGACCCAACGTCGTCCATTCAGGCTAGGTTGGCCGTCCGACAAAGCAAGTGATACACCTCGATTCTGCTGCGCCTCAAGGGGTCATGTTTTGACAAGTTAGAGTACGGTGGAAGAGGAGGTTTGACTACCAACTGTGTGGACTGATGCTTGTCCCCTTCCTTCTGCTGGTGGAGGGCACGTCTGAGCGACGTCCGACTTCAGGTTCAGTTGCGCAAACGTCTCAATCGTAGAGTCGTCCTTCAAGTCTTTGATTACCGCACACGCCATATTTTTCACGTCCTTTACACAATCGTTCCGACTGGGGCTACGGTAGCGGGGGTGACCTTCAGACCGTTTTATTTCAGTCGAACAGAGGCACTATAAAGAGTGACTACCCTATATTTGTTTTGTCTTCGCTATTTTTGTTTTTGATTTCGCGATATACACCACCTTGGGATTGGTTGCTACTCGCTGCGCCAAACAAAACAGAAGAATTCCTATTTTGAAGGAGGTAAAGAGTCACTTCACCCAGTGGCTAAATCGAAAAAATGAAAATGATAGTATGTTAGTACAACACCCCCCCTACCGTAGAACCAGTCTTCCCGCGTTCTAGAGCTAGTGTTCTTGAAGTTTTCCATTTCAATCGCTCGACATAACAGATGCTTTGGGGTGATGAACATAAACCTCTTTTGAATGTGTAGTAGGTATGCCAAGCGATTTTGACCTCTCTTACATCCGCATTGCTTTTAGACCGAACTCTGTGAAACCGGAGCCCCCACCGTAACTGGCGTCCCCAGTGGCTCAGTTGGTAACCTCGTAAACCTTCTGGCGACTAAGTTGCACGTTCGAATCTCTCCGGAGGGAAAAATCGCAATTTAGCAGTGGAAAGCGATACTTTATTCGTGAGTAAACAAATTCGACTTAAATGTCGACGAGGGA
>JAYJMJ010299924.1:0-10105 GCA_036873875.1 Laminaria ephemera | reverse complement strand
CCCCCCCCCCCCCCCCCCCCCCCCCCCCCCCCCCCCCCCCCCCCCCCCCCCCCCCCCCCCCCCCCCCCCCGCGATCGTATCATTCCGATTCGATCCATCCGATTTAAGTTTCTGCTCGACTTGTAGTAACTGCATACCAAGTACTGGATAAGCCGCAGCTAATAATAAAAGAGGGGAAAAAAAAGTTCACAAAAATTTGTAACGGGTGATGACAGCGCAAAGAAACGAAACGCCGTCCCGCTCTCTCTTATCTTTTCCTTCCATGACGTTTCGCTTTTTTTTTTTGCATTTTGCGTTTTTCGTGTTTTTTCTTTTTCGTGTTTCTTTGCTTAAGTTTGTTGACGCGTTCTCCATAATCGTTTTTCTTTGCACATGTTTTTTCTTTTACATTTTGCCTTTTGCTCTTTGTTGGATTTTTTTCTTTGCTTTTGCTTTTGTTTGTCACAAGTTTTCCTTTGCTTTTGTTTTATTGCCGTTTGTCCTCGTCATATCGTCCGGTCGTTTTTCTTTCCTGGGGACGGGAGGAAGGAGGGAAATTTGATCGTGGAAATATCAGATCATATGTAGGTCGATTTGTTTTTTCGACGTTTAGTTCAATTTCCGTTTCCCACTTTTTGTTGCTTTTTGGGTCAGTCACCCACGCGCGCGCTCGCTTTTGGCGTGAGCGCGAGTTTTAGTTTTAGCGGGAGAGCAAGCATCCATGGTTGTTACGGTAGTTTGCTTGCTTATTTTCTTTTTTTATTGGGTTATATATTTTTTTCCTTGTGGGCAAGCATCCTTGATTGTTGTTTTCTGTTTTCTTTCTCTCGTTTTCGGTTTTTTTTTCGAAACGGTTTTCGGTAAAAAAAAAAAAAACAGGAGGGAAAAAAAGAACAACTAGACTTCTCAGCCGTTGTCGTTGTACCGGTTCTGCCCCGACGTTGTGGCAGAAACGCGTAAAAAATCAGGGTATATTTTTTAAGAAACCCTGGGGGTGCTTCTGTTTTCCCCCCTGGGCAGAAGAAACAGTTTGTGTACCCCACCCAACTGTGAAACGTGTGCGTGCGCATATATTTCGTGTACCCAGTGGAGAGGAGATTTATTTGTCTTCCTGGGGAAAGTTCCTTTTGAATTTTGTTGAAGATTTTCCTTTGGATTGTTCTGGGGAGTTTTCCATTGGATTTTTTGGGGGGAATTTTCCTGGGGATGTTTCCTGGTGCATTTTATTTGGGTTTTTCATGAGTTTTTTCATGGAGTTTTTCGGGAGTTTTTCTTCGGGTTGTTCTTCGGTCGATTCGTAAAGATGATGTCGTTTGAAGCAGAATCTGACGCGGGCGATGGTACACGGTACTAGGTGTGTCGCTGCAACGAACAGGCGGTATAACAATAGCTTGCAGCGGCTTTTGACATAGAAAACGCAACGTACTGGTGCTGTTAAGGTTTCAGAGGGTATTAGTCCACTGGCGCCGTTCCAGGGGGGGGGGGGGGGTGTACTCATTTCATGCATGGCCTCATTTCATGCATAGCTATAGTCGTATGACCATAAACCCTCGCATCCCTATAAGGCCAGGACGGAGCACGTCGGCTTTTCACCGTGCAGGCAGACATCGCGTGCACCCAGCGCGAGGCGCATTGAGGCGTTCGGCGAGTCGCATGAAGGGTGAGCTGCATCCTACTAAGAACCGCTTGTGAGGCGGACTTTCGCACCTTGTGCGTACTTTCTTGCATATGGATGAAAGCTTCGGTTCCAGGGGGGGGGTGTACTGGGGTGTACTGATTTCATGCATAGCCGTGGTCGTATGGCCGTAGACCCTTGCATCCCCATAATGCCGGGACGGAGCACGTCGGGTTTTCACCGACTAGGCAGACTTCCAGGGGGGGGGGGGGTTGTAAGGCTTATGCTAGTTTGGGCAAGTCTTCGGTTAACGTTTTCCCAGTAGCCCAGTAGACTACTACGGAGATCCCTTCTTAGTTGGACGAAATACAAAACAAAAAAAGGGGGGGGGGATCCCCGTACCTGGTATGTTTTGTAGGTTGTCGATCGTGAATGTTTTGTTGCCTGGTCTGTACGCTACACGGAGCATCACACAAACACAGTCGACACGTAGGAGAGCTCAACTGACAGGATAAGTTTTTGTCGGGTTTTTTTTGTGTTAAGTTCGTCCTATTAACAATGGATCTCCGTAGTAATACCCTCTAATACCTGAACACTGCTTAGATGCGGTTTCATTTCGTCGTCTCTAGCGGAGGAAGAGGGTGGCGGGTAGGGGGGGGGGGGCTGTGTGAGTTTTTTGTTTCGTCATGCCTTCTAGCAGAATAAGCGAGTTTTGGGGGGTTCTTATTTCGTCTTTTGCCGGGTTCTTATTTCGAATTTTGACGCGTTCTTATTTCGTGTTGATCGAATTGGTACCTTGGTTTATGTTTATGTTTATTGTATGTATCATACTCGTATCCGGATGTATGCTTGATGAGTGTTGGGTTTGAAAGTCTTAGTTGATGGGTTTTGGTTTTGGAATCCTTTCGCTTGATGCCTTTTGGGTTCTGGAGTTTTTAATTTCGTGTAGATGGTAAAAAAACGTGTGCGTTTTCTTTCGTAAAAAAATGAAACGTGCTGGTTTATTGTTTTTCTCATCTCGGTCTCGCGAAATCAAAACTAGGCGTGGTGTTGGTGTCATTGCGTATGCTGGTTGGTGCTGTTTATTGGTGCAGGTTTTTATAGCACGCTGTAAGTCCTTGTGCGCGCCGTCCAAACAGCAAGCACACCGTCAACCGTTTGCGGCTGTGTTTTCGGTCTGGTTGGTTTGATGCCTTGGGTAAGAAAATGAGGGGGGAAAATGTTGGGAAGAAAATGAAAAGATGAAGAAAAGTTTTTCCATGAGAATAACAAAGACACCTCGGGGGTGAGATCGAGGATTTCGTCGAAATTCGTCTTTGCAAGCTGCGTGTGATACTTCTGTCGCGCGTGTCGTGTTACGAGGTGTGTATGTCCTCATGAAGGATAATTGGTCGGTGGCTCCCCTTCGTGCTGGCTAGTACCAGGGTCAACAGGACGACTTTCCAAAGACGGTCAGCCCATAATCATTCTGCGCACGGAAAATATATAACCCGCATTAAGGTGAACAAAATCCGACACCTGTTGAACTCAGAGGACTTACTTCCGGAGTAAACTTTGAACACCGATCACAACTACTCGGTGTTTCGCCGTCGGTCTGTTCTGGCTGTTGAACGGTGATGTGGAAACATACTTAGACCGAATTTTGGAGCTATCCAAAGTGGTCATAATGGGTCATATTTTTGGTCAAATGGGGGGAAACGACGGCAAAAAAAAGGGGGGCCAAAAAAGGGGATCGAAGTTTTCCCCCAAAACGTGAGTGTACTTTCGAAAGCATCACCTATATTCCCGACCAACTGCTGTGACAAGCTTAACGTCACACGTTTTGCAACCCAAGAGACAACTGTGCACTACATGTGCACTACCAGGTACATGAGTAGTTTCACTATATATACCTGGTATGTCGTATATACCTGGTATGTCGGTGGCATATAGCTACTCATCATGTCATGTGGCACTCCATGACGCTATATAGCCGATCATCGTTTGGTCGCCGCGGAACCGTCGCGCGGAACGATCCGCGAAAACTACCACAGAAACGCCCGCAGAACAATTCTTGTCAAAAGAACGGTCCGCTGCGTCGAGCACGATTATGGCAACCTTCCCGTGTGCGTGCTTGCTAGCTTGGAGCTGGATGGCGGCCTTGACACCATCGGCCGTTAAGGTAGACGGTGACACCTTTTGGGGGACAAACTACCCGTGCTTGGAATTAGTATGGGAAAAGTTTTGCACGTTTTCATTTGGCCGCCGAGGAACCTTCCGCGGAACGTTCCGCAGAAATATTCGCGGAAACTTCGACATAAAATTAGGCGGAATTATCCGCAGAACGGTCCACAGCGTCGCGCACGGCAACGACAACCTTCCCGTGTGCGTACTTGCTGGCTTGAAGCTGGAAGACTGCTTTGACACCATCGCCCGTGAAGAGAAAGGGAGACACGTTTTTTAAGAAAACTACTTGGAATTAGAATGGGATACGTTTTGCGGTGGTTAAAGTAAATCCGGACGTCATTTGGCCGCGCGGAACCCTCCGCAGAAACGTCTGCAGAATGGTCCTCAGAATTGTCCGTCGCGTCGAGCACGGCGACGACAGCCTTCCCGTGTGCGTGCTTGCTGACTTGGAGCTGGAAGGCGGCCTTGACATCACCGGCCGTAAAGGGAAACGGCGACACGTTTTTGAGGACAAACTACTTGGAACTAGAATGGGATAAGTCTTGCATGCATTTAAGGGATACATCTTGCATGTTTTCAATTGGCATCCGCGGAACCTTCCGCGGAAACATCCACAGAATGGCCCGAAAAACGATCTGCAGAAAGGTCTGTCCCGTCGATCACGGCGACGACAACCTTCCCATGTACATGATTTTCCTGGCTAGGAGCTGTAAGGCGGCCTAGACACCATCGCCCGTGAAGGGAAACGGCGACGCTTTTTTGGGGACAAATCACGTGGAATTAGTATGGGATACGTTTTGCAGTGATCAAAGTAAATTCGAACATCAGTTGGCCGCCGCGGAACCTTCCACGGAAAATTCCGAAGAACGGTCGTCAAAACAGTCCGCCGCGTCGAGCACGGCGACAACATTCTTCCCGTGGGCGTGCTTGCTATTAATAGCTTGAAGCTGGAAGGCGTCCTTGACACCATCACCCGTGAAAGGAAACGGTAACACGTTGTTGGTGACAAAATACTTGTAACAAGTGTGGGAACAAAAAATTGCAGATAAATTTGGCCGCCATGGAACCGTCCGCAGAACGTCCGAGGAAAAGTTCGCAGAGCAGTCCGCAGAACGGTCGGCACCAAGAACGGTTCGCAGATTGGACCGCGTCGATCACGGCGACGACAATCTTTCCGTGGGCGTGCTTGCTGGCTTGAAGCTCGAAGGTGGCCTTGACACCATCGGCCGTGAAGGGAAATGGGGACACATTTTTGGTGACAACCTACTTGGAACTAGTATAGGATAACTTTTGCATGCTTTCATTTGGCCGTCACGAAACCTTCCGCGGAATTTTCTACAGAACGTTCCCCGAAACTTTCACGGGAAACGTCGGCAAAATGGTCCGTCGCGTCGAGCACGGCGACGACAACTTTCCCGTGGGCGTGCTTGCTGGCTTGGAGCTGGAAGGCGGCCTTGACACCATCGGCCGTGAAGGGAAATGGCGACACTGTACTGGGAACAAATAAATCGGAATTAGTATGGGATACGTTTTGCAGTGGTTAAAGTAAATCCGAACGTCAGTTGGCCGCCGCGGAACCTTCCGCGGAAACTTCCGAAGAACGGTCCGCAGAACGGTCCGCCGTGTCGAGCACGGCGACGACAACCTTCCCGTGCGCGTGCTTGCTGGCTTGAAGTTCGAAGGCGGCCTCGACACAATCATCCGTGAAAGGACACGGTGACTGGTGGTCGAGCACGGGCTTCAGCCCCTCCGCCCACACAAGACCTGTAACCTCCTCGAGACTCTTATTAATAGCGGTGACCGAGGAGACGACGACGGGGTAGCGGGGCCTGACTGCTTGGAATTAGTATGGAATAATTATTGCATGTTTTCATTTGATCGCCACGAAACCTTCCGCGGAACGTTCCACAGAAACGTCCTCAAACGGTCCACCGTCGGCACGGCGACGACCGTGAGCGCTATGCTGGCTCGAACACTAGCTTGAGACGCTCCACTGACACCTTAAAAAATCAAGCTACTTGGAATTACAGCAGTACCATACGGGATAAATGCATGTTTCATGTATCCACCGCGGAACCCTCCGCAGAAACATCCGCAGAACGGTCCGCGTCAAGAACGATTCGCAGATTGGTCCGCGTCGATCACGGCGACGACAACCTTCCCGTGTGCGTGCTTGCTGGCTTGAAGTTCAAAGGCGGCCTTGACGCCATCAGCCGTGAAAGGAAACGGCGACCGGCTGTCGAGCACGGGCTTCAGCCGCCCCGCCGACACAAGATCTGTAACCTCATCGAGACTCTTAGCGGTGACCGAGGAGATGACGAGGGAGTAGCGGGGCCTGAACCGGTTGACGCGGGTCCAGGCAGAGCGCCACAGGAGTGGCACGAACATCTTGACGCCCTGCAAAGTGGAAAATAACGGCGGCGGCAGTGGTAGGTGAATGTTTTGTGTTGTGTCGCTTGGCTTTTGGTCTGGGCGTCGGCTGTGGTTTTAGGTTTTGATTTTGGTTTTAGGTGTTGTTAGTGTTTGGTATTGGTTTATGTTCATAGGTGTTTGTGTTGGTTTTTTGTTTTTGGCTTTGGTTTTGGCTTTGGTTGACGCGGGCCAAAGCGGTCCCCCATAGTAGGCGCACGGACATCTTGACACTCTGTAAAGTGGGGAAAAAAAGACGGCGGCGGCGGTGGCAGCGGCAGTGTTACTTGGTTTTAGCAGGTTGTATCCTCCGGCGATGGGTAAATGCTACAATGTGAAGGGCTACACTATAAACATCTACGTTACCAACGTCTACATTATCAACGGCTACAATATCCACGCCTACAACATAAACTGCGACATTACCAGCTAGCACTAAGGCGAGTCACCGACCTATCTATATCTTTCATGAGGACATACACACCCCGTAACACGCGCGATCGGAGTATCACGCACAGCTTGCAAATATGAGTTTCGACGTAATCCTCGATTTCAGCTGTAGTGTATTTTTAATTTTCAATAAAAATTACCAACGGGCGGGTAAAACGAGCATCAAACAATCCCCGTACCTGCCAAATGGTGTGAAACTGCGGGTCGTCCGTGGAAGCGATGGACACAAACGTCCCCCCGTTTCGAGCCGACTTCAACACCCCGAACTTCACCGCCTCCTTCCACTCGTCCCTCCACCCCACGCAGTCGATAACGCAGTCGAACGGTTTCGTCTTGTACTCCTCTTCGTCACACCTGATCAATCATCAATCGCATTCAAAAAATTAAACCTAAGTCTAGACTATAGACTTTTATGTTGTTTCCCACGGAGTTGCGGATGAACGCCCACCTGAGGTTTTCCCCTCACCACCACCATGTGGGTGGTCTATAGGGTTCATTGCTACTCCACGAACGGTAGGACGACGCCCTAACCACCTTGATTGTCCGGCTTTTTGCAGCTTTCTCGAAGCGTGAGTCGGCGTTACAAGAACTGCTATTATTCAAGTTTTCGAGAATTTCTGACTTTATATGCCGACTTATGCCGCACGTCAGTCACCCCTTTCGAAGTGCACCCATGGCTTTGGGTAAAAACTACTTGGGAATTAGTGCGGGATATTTCTGGAAGTGGTAAAAAGAGGTTACAAGTCTTCTTCCACTCGTCCCTCCATCCCACCCAATAACTGACACCGTCGAACGGATTTTCTCCTTGTAGTCGTTTTGATCGCGCCTGACCAATACTCCTATTAGTAGCATACCAGGTTAAAAGTGCTATTGCGGAGGGCCATAGTACCATAGTAATCAGGACCTACGATACACACAAAAACCTATATATTCCCCTATTTTTACTTACCATATTTGGTCCTAATTACTATGTACCCCCGTAATAGGAATTCCCATTTAAAAAGGTGGACTCAGTAGACTACTATTAATCGATTAGGAATTGCGCTTAAATAAAAAAGTGGCTTCAACAAATGGCTTAAATCAAAGTAGCCGATTTTTTTTGTCCGAGTGAGAGAACCAAGGAGCAAACTCTTACTGTTATTATTAGTAGGAATTTGTCGGAACGTGAGCACACAGCCGGACAACATTTAATATAGCGGGACGAGACGGCTGTTGTTGCTGTGGTCCTGCTATTGCCACCCACTAAGCCCAGCTCGTTGAAACCCTCCACCATGCGACCAGTATGCGGAATCACAAGCATCTTCCGCATTCCCCCCGGGGGGAGAAGCGATGAGGACGGGAGAGCGAAGGGAGACACATGTGGTGTTGTAGTGTGCTCGTACGAGGCGGACTCTATCTTTAACAGGTTAACTAATAACCCCTGTGGGACGTGAAAACGTGTGTAGAACACGTCTCGCCATCACAAGAAAGGATACGCTATACGACGGGGGACTCGTCTCGTCAGCTCTGTGGTAGAGCTCGAGCTGAGAGTACAGGGCCGATGCAACGCTATCGTGTGGGGGAGTACGACGGTGTGGCGAGCTGTGTGGGTGCGGGCGCAGGGAATTGTCAAAGGATACGCTACTCGTACTTGAATTTTGTTCCCATCGCCCAATATAAATACCGAGGACACGCTACTTGGATTTTGTCGTCGTTGTCTAAGACAACTATTAGTACGAAGGGGGACTCGTTTCATGGGCTCTACGATAGAGCTCGAGCTGAGAGTAGGATCGACGCGATGCTCTCGTGGATGCGATGCTATCGTGTGCGATGCTATCGTGTGGGGATGTACGGCGGCGTGCGAGCTGTGTTGGTGCGGGCGCGACGTCTCGTCAGCAATCAGGTCATACCTCTCGTCATACCGCTAACTTTTTTTGTCGTCTCATCAGCTCTCCTCCACCATACCGTACCAAAAAGTACTAGAAAATAGAGTGGAACTGGCTTCACAGAAATCGTATAGTTATCTCTATGCAAAAACCTGGACTCAGAAATCATCTAGGAATTCGCTTAAAAAAAAATGGACTCAGAGATCATCAAGGAATTTCGTTTAAAAAAAGCAGTTCATTCAGTGGATTCAAAAATCGCCTATTAATATGACTTCCGCTTAAAAAAAAGTGGCTCCACGAATCGCCTAGGAATTTCGCGTTAAAAAAAATGGCTTCAAAATTCTAACGCTATTATTTTTACTCCAAGAAGGAGAACCAAAGAGTAAACTCTTAGGAAAACTCAAATTTGATCGCAAAGATATTGAAATGTCCCACCAGTCAGCATGTTTTGGCCCCAAAAATACCCCCTCTGTCTTCGCATAGCATGCCTCTGGCTCCCTGTGGTCGCTGGACATATTCATCTCGTTTAGGACTGCGCCGGAGCGTCACTTCTCGTGTCGCTGAACACCATCGTCATCTGGATCCCGAGGACGACATCATCTGCATCGCCTGGGGTTGCACACGCTCAATGGCAAAATTTTACTTGCTTCGTAAAACGTGGCACCACACGTGACTTCCAGCATTACTATGCGAAGCACAAAGCACTTCGGTCTACCCTGCCCTGTGCTGACACGGCACCCTGTAGTTGGTAGTTGGGTGGAACACGACGAAAGGGTACCCGTTCCCTGCCCCTTTCGTATTGGTCGTCCGCAAGTCCCACGACGCCTTCGAGTATTCCAGCAACTCTCACCTCGAATGGGTGCTAGTTCCGCGGCAGCGCCATGTTGTTGGTATCAGCAAGAAAAATCATCCTATATATGTTAACGCACGTTTTGGGCTACTCCCGTTCGTTGTTGAACCCTCTCTCGACCGTATTTTCGACAAAAAAAATAAATAATAATCCACTCTTTAGAAAAAAACCATGAGCGGTCTCTTATCACCCCACGCTCAGTGTATGAAACTGTTCCTCGCTTGATAAGCCCCGTCGGTCAGAAGCATTTGGTAATAACGCCTACTTGTAACCCACAGGTTGCAAAAACAACTTTTTTGTAACCCATAGCTGAAAGACCCGAGAGACACGCCCTAGACACATGCTACGAAGATGCACCATTTTGTTTCTCGGGTTCCTCATTTGCGGAGCTCCAAACCTAACCGAAAAAACTGATTTTGAGAAGAATGAAAGTGCACCCCGATGAACAAACCCATGGCCTAGGTACACAAAAAAATAATATTGCAAAAACAAGAATGACATTCCGACGATTTTGGGGTTAAGGAGCCCCGACATTCAGAAACAAAAACGCCGAAAAGTGCTACCTCTACCCTAACATAAAACATTTTTTGCAAAACCTGCGCCCAACTCCCTAACCCTGGCAAAAAGATGTCTTGCAACCCGCGGGTTATAAGTAGACGCTCACGAAACATGTGGGCCCAAGCGTACCCCTCTCCCCCCCCCCCCCAACAGCCATGTATTTGCGCCAGGGAAGGTTATTGTCCTACAAGAAAACCTTGTGCACGAACTCTG
>JAYJMJ010299915.1:0-10106 GCA_036873875.1 Laminaria ephemera | reverse complement strand
TTTTGCAGTGAGAATGAGGCATGTCTGTGTCGGGGATCTGGGTCAGAGTCCATGGTAGCAACGAGAAACGAGCACCCCACGAGCAGTCTCGTGCGGGACTCGTCGCGTACAGGTTAGCAAGCACACGCCGAACGCAAGCGAGTTGGGGCTCTTGCTGATAACGTGAGCAGGCATGAGGTAGTGGCTGGATTGCTCAACCAAGCCAGGCATTTGAGCCTTTTCTTACCTGTATTATGGACGCCTGGAGTCGATACTCGGGCTGGCCTGTGTGAGAGGACCCTGGGTTGGATACCTGGACTGGACAGACAAGCAGCACAGGCAACGGGGGGAGATCGGCCGACAGGAGCATCGGGCTGGATACAGCATTCTCCAAACGTGGTGCGTGTGATATACGTTGAGTTGCCAGCTAGAGATCGCTAAAGCTCGCAGATAATTGAGAACTGGCTCGTGACGATAAAACCAGCATCTTGCGACCACAGGGAGTTGGTGTGTATAAAATTGTTTTTTTTAGTACGACAAAACGCCCGCATTAAAATGGGACCCCGCACTATAGTGCATACCTGTATGATGTATAAAGAGGTCGTGACATGCAATTTTCACCGCACTAAACTGGGGCCTCGCACTAAAGGATACCGCACTAGCACGTGTATAAAGGACACTCAGCCGCGGGCGATATGAACTACGTATCAAACCCGGTACCTATACAGTATGATAGTATGATACATACCAGGTATCATGCAAAGCACCCAGAGAGCTTGCTCTGCACGCGGATCCATAGTGAAGCTTCGTTCGAGTCTGCATGGATGGCTGTGATAGATGGTATCTAGGTCGTTCGCACTCACTCGTAGACCTACAGTATATACTGCTGTAAGAAGCAGACAGACCACCTTGTGCTCTTTAGACGACATTTGTCAGAGCCTAGACTGCAATATGGGCATCATTATACGTTAGTCCCTGATACGTATGTGAGACATCATACCAGTATGATATCTGATACTGCTTTATCGCCAACATTGCAGTTTACCTGCTTTGTGTGATGGATGCTTCACTGCTGCTGCTACAGAGACAGCAGCAGCAGCAGCTGACGGTACATTTACAGAGCAATACTGGAAGTACTGGTCTAGAACTCTGTACTTACCTGATATATATACTGATGTCAATAGTACTCCGGGGTATATTTCGGGGTTCGGTACTGCGTGGACTGGGCTATAACCTGGTACTTAGTATTTTCGACGTCAAATACTGCGAGTGCTGGAGTTACTTTATGCTGTACGTACGTTCACTTCTACTGCTACAGAGACAGCAGCAGTGGCTTCACACAGAGACAGCAGCAGCCAGTATCCGCCAGTACCAGTACAGTATGTGTACAGGTCAATACTGGAGGTACTGGTGTAGTCTATACTTATATTTCCAAATATATCCGGGGTTTATATCGGTGTTTGGTGCTGCGAGTACTGGGCTGCAACCAGGTACTTACCTGGTTGTATTTTCGAGTTTAATATGCTGCGAGTACTGTGCTGAACTTACGTAGTTATTTGGAGGTTTAATGCTGCGAGCGCTGAGCTATAGTCTGGTCTGGACTAAACGCTTAGCTTCGACACTGAATAATGAGGAATATACTCTTTCTCTACTTATTTCTTTTGGAGCAGTTGCTACTAACAATCCTCCAGCGCCAAAGGTACTCTTGATTCGCGCCACTCGGTGCGGGTAGAAGGGTAGAATCTATTCTGCACGGTGTGTTCAGCGAGACCGCATATGACTGAAAAGAGACAGTCGCCTTGTGTGGGCACGTGGCTACGAATCTGTCCGTGAAATGGACGGCACGAAAGGATCAACATAGAAAGAAAGAGAAACACAAACAAATAAGCGTATTGATACGGGATAACGAAGCCGAGTATACTGTACGTAGTGCCTTGTGATGCAACTATCGTCCTACTTCCCCTGTTTCCCAAATCAGTGTTGTGCGGGGAGGTAGTTCCGCTGCTCCGGGACACACCAACCCACTACGAGTGTCGCGGGCTCGTTCCTCCGGTCTGATAAGCACATTTGGGACATGGCAGTAACCATTCCAGAGAGAGCCATCACAATCGTTGGTTGTACGAGTGGAGGCACGATGCTGCCACGTCGCTTCACCTCGTCTTACTTCTTTGTTACGTTTCTTCTCTATTCTTTGGGCATAGGTTTATCGCGTAGAGAACACGTCACCATCCACGTTGTTTATCGCGTAGAGAACACGTCACCATCCACGTTGCCGAGGCAGAGGAGAATGGTGTAGTACCCACCCTCCTTCCCCTCCCTCACACTTGGAACGCGGTATTCACCGCCTCCCCCCCCCCCCCCCTTCCCCCGTCTGGTTCACTCCAACACGGATCCATTCGTGCGACGAGATGACATCGGCAACTAGAAATGGCGGGAGGGCACCGGTCTGGAGGGGCCCGGGGACGAAGAACGGTCGTAGGAGCAATGAGACGACCGAAGGGGGGAAGAACACGGCGACCGCGCTTAGCGACGACGGAGGTCTAACCGCGAGCCGAGGAACGCCCACGTGATCCATTCGAGGGAGGGGCGGCGGGCCTGATAACTGCCACACGGGGCAGTGCCCAGCTGCCGCTTCAGGAAGACTGCAAATACACCCGGCCTGCGAGCTAGAGGCTGTTTGAGCAGCTAGCGAGGCAGATGGAGAGGCCACGACAATTGCAGTTGCGAGGTCGACTAGGCGCGTGTACGAGCCTGGTCGCCCGTCTTGAAGCACGGTTCGCATGGGTTACCGGGGGTGTTTGAAGTCGAGCGATTCAGACAGCCGCAAGGCCTGGGCATTGATTGAGTGTGTCTTTGGGGGTCGTGCGCCAGGTGACCAGGCGGAATTTAGTTTTGTACCTATTCCCGAAATTTGCTGCCGTACAGTGTATCCAGCGGAATGTAGGAGTGGAGCTACCGGTCACGGCCCCGTTGGTCCAGCGTGCGCTCAACATGTGTGTGGACGTGTGGGTGAGTGTCAGTGTGCGGGGGAGGGGGTGTGGACGTGTGGTTGTGTGTGTCTACGATCCCAGGGAAATGCGGGAACTCCCCGCTGCGTTCGCCTACCGGTCTTTACAGCACATGCATTGGAAGGTAGAAGTGGAGCTACCGGTCACGGCCCCCTTGGTCCAGTGGGCACTCAACATGTGTGTGGGTTTGCGTGTGGGCGTGTGTCCGTGGGTGCTAGTGGGGGTGTTTGCGTGTACGTGGGTGGGTGTGTCTACGGTCCAACGTGGCGGCGGGAATTCCCCGCCGCGCGTTTGCCTACCGGTCGTCTACGGTATGCTTTTAACGGGGGGGAAATCTCACCACCCCATGGGGTTTGGAGGTGAATGTGTCGTGGCTGGGGTTATGTCTAAGTTGTTGTCCGGTGGCACCGTCGGGCGACAGGTTTGCCGCCGATTCGGGCTCGACGCACCCCGTGCATGGCATGATGAGGGGTGAGGTCGCGCTTTACGCCAACGGCATGCAGTTGGAATAGTTGGAATACAAGTCATAATGGCAGCGGGCCGACAAGGTAGATATGCGTTTGGAGGGGAGGAAGGGTGACCAGGTACAGGTTGGAAACGTACGCGTTCGGACACCGAACGAGGTTCGCGGTTCGAGGTCGTCCGTTAGGGCCGACGGTGGTGCCGTTGCCCGTATGTTGGGGTTGGGTGTCATGCTTCTCTGATCTTCTCGACCACGCCCCCCTCTCCGCGTATTGTTGTGGCAAGTCGGTATTTGGGGTAGGGTACGGTCGTGCTCTTCGAGCAATTATGGAGTTAGTAGCAAAATCAAGTCGTAATCCCGATGCGTTCGCCCTGCACTCGGTGCGTATCGGAGGAGCGACCATGCTTGCAGCCCGAAGAGGCATATCGGATCGAACTTTTCAGGGAGAAGAGCGGTCGAGACCCTGCGCGTGCAAGGCGTATACGCACAATATCATAGATGATTCGATAAGGGTGCCACGTAAGCTAGTGGTGGCAAGACAACGGAAGAATTGACAACCAGGGGAAGGTACAGCCTTAGGCAGGGAATTTTAATTAGATACGGCAACAGTAGTCTCAAACTACCTCGGAGTTGGAGGAGTCGGAAGATTCGGTATCATTCAGAGGCTTGGTCATCCGAGACGACTGTAGGCGATAATAGTTACGAACCCGGCTGGTATGATATTAGGGTGAGAGAGACGGTAAATGTGTAGGCGAGGTACATAGGAGATTGCAGCAGGCTGCGATAGGTGTATCTGGCCAAGGGGAGAAATCTCTCTCTCCCACGACCCTCTCTCACGACCTAGAAACGATAATGACAACGCAATCCGAAATATAAACAATATAGGATAGGTTTGTCTGTAAACGTACAAAAACAAAGTAACGGGCAAACGACCTTTATTTAGAGGTGAGAATGAGGAATGTCTTTGTCGGTGATCAGGGTCAGAGTCGATGGTAGCAATCAGAAATGAGCACAACACGAGCAGTACCGTGTGGAACTCGTCTCGTGCAGGCCAGCAAACACATTCCCAGCGCAAGCGAGTTGGGGCTCTTGCTGATAACATGAGCAGACATGACATAATCGCTGCATTGGTCAGCCAAGCCAGGCATTTGAGCAGTTTCTTTCCCCCCGCCCGCTCGTATTTTTCCTTTCAAATGGGGGCGGGGGGGGGCGATACGGGTAGGCGGGGTTCCTTACATTTATATTCTCTTTGTTATTGGTTTATGTTTTGTTTGAGTTAGATCGGAGGAGTTGAATGGTACGGGACCACACAGAGACTTGGTCAGCCGAGACGACTGTAGGCGGTAATAGTCAGGAACCCGGCTGGTATCATATTATGGAGATAGACGGTAAACAATTAGGCGAGATAAAAAGGAGAATGCAGCAGGCTGAGATAGGTGTATCTGGCCAAGGGGAGAAATCTCCTTCTCCCACTACCCAGAAAAACGATAATGACAACGCAATTTGAAAGCCAAACATTAATATGCTCAATACCCCGGACTGAACCCAATCACTACGAGGAGAACGCAACGCCTACTACCCAATTGACTGGGGTAAGAGCGATGTCGTTGATAATATATTCGTTTTCCCATAGCCTGGTATGTAATTATTGCGCAGTCGCGGTGGATGAGATTCGCCCACGGCAGAGGGTATGGTATCCACCGTTAGAACAACCTGACTACCATGTTTGCTCTAACGCTGTGAGTAGATTCGTACCTAGGCACACTGGCGAAGGCAACACTTGCGATCCGCAGCATCCCGACGTGCAGTCCTGGTCACCGACACATGGTTCGCCAACTGCTTCCGTTCGCGGCACCAGGACAGCGCGGGGGTACACAGTTGAGGAGCGAGTGGGCGTGAAGTCACTGAGTAAGTCATGTGGAAACATTTACCAGAACTTGTAGAAATGGAGTGATTTCAAAATTTCTCCTCTCCAAACTGGGTCAACGGTAGCACTCGGCTCTGGCTTGGGCCCGGTCATCGGTTCTAAACGGCCGTAAACGGAACGAGACACCACATAGCCTCGTATTGCTGCTCATCATTTCAGAGGTGCCCTATTTGGTGTTGCTCACCGAGAGTGATGGGTCGCCAGTAGGCGATTGCCTCGGTGAAGTGAGGCTCTGTTCATTGGTGCGGATAAGAAGACCTCAAATGCATTCCCGGCTATAGTATATAGTACATCAAGCATGACAGGAACCGCGTTGAATACTATAACTCATCCATACTCCAACTAACTGTTTCTCACACAGCAGGGGGGCTTCTTCACCAATTTCAATCCAGCCGCGGAAGTGCATAACCAGAAGAAACTTAGCGCGAGACGCATTCTACGTTACAGGTGTAACTCATTTTTTACGAGGATCCTCCATTGAAGAGCTCCATACCTCACCCAGAACTCAACTTCGACTAACGATATTCTCCGAAATATCCTGACCAATGCTTTAGACCAGCCGTGCAAGTAATTGATGAGTAAATACCAAGGTGATTCGAAGCATATTGGGCAGATCCTCTCTTGAAACTGTTAGAAGACCCGTCATACAGAGAAAACAAATGGCCAAAAAACTGCCACCGCTACTGTAGCGGGCATCGTGATCACGATTGCATGTTCAACATATGCGCACCAAACCGGATTTCCCCAACTCACCGTCATATACGTTTTGTTCCTGGGCGGAGATGGCCAGGAAGGTCGCGGCACTCACACGCATGACACAGTGGGCGAGACGTATCACGGAGACGTAAAACATACAAATGCCAGGACAATTTATCCTATTCCTATCGTTTTGGATTTGTGTGATGTATGGCCAAATCTCGTAGGGTGCTATAATGTGATACGCTGCCCAGGGTATATATTGTTCGAAGCACTTGCTACAATCTGGGGCGGTCTCGCCCGTTGTTTACGTTTCTAGATACCAGCACGGTCGCCTCTGGATTCCGTCTAAAGTACGGCTTGCCTCTTTCTCGTAAACTCTTCTCCATCGCGTACTCTCTACAGCAACGCCTCTGTCTGGAAGTTAGTGAACAAAAGGACCTCGGACCTTCATAATAATGGAGAGATAATTCTACATCAACAAGCTTGATGCTTTCAAGGTTCACCGTACATTTCTTCCACGAAGGTTTGCTACGAGGATCGAATCATGCCGACCCACCACTGCTTCACCAGCTGAATGATTGTATGCTGATACACGAGCTATACACCATGAGCAACACCGTCGTACCTTCCAGTGTAGGTGCAGTAGGTGAAGGGGTATCTGCAGGTTCAGGAAATCAAAGACCAGCAGGAATCGACAAGGACGCCATATCAGGAGCAGTACGGCATACAATGCATCGTTGTTCTGAACAATACAAGGCAATCCGCGATTTCTATTGAGACCGAATCCTCAGGCCACTAAGTACGGCGTCCGGGGCTTGTACAATTGTGGTACGTGGAGGCTTCGGGGGCTTCTACAGTTGTGTTTCGTGGAGGGGAAGCCGAGATGTGGATATCGATCGCCCCAAATTCATGGAGTTTGTTGAGTGTTGAATATGTTCACGATACCGCCACTGTCTGGAGACAGGCGAAAATTTGCACCGGCTATAAGAATGTGATCTTTACCACTGACTAACTGCAGGCAGAAGGCCGGCGTCATTGGTGGATATTATACCGTATCAGACAGTACATGGTCACATTAAATGATACATCAGACGCATAACCGAGCGATCCGCAAACGGCACTCGCCCGGGCGCGTAATTTGTGGATCTGTGAACATGTCACACCACATTCCGGCTGGTTCGATCTTATTGCGACGTAAACGTTAAGTGTCAGACGTCCACGCCGTTGTTTGGAGAAACCTCTTGCATTTCTGCACACGTTTTGCATGACTCCCCGGCAATCAGTTACACAATGGTTTTCCTGTTTATTGTTTCACCAAGATATTGGTGGGTTTTGATACATCTCGGATATCTGAGTGTTACGAGATCCCGAAACAAATCCGTTCGTTAACGGCTTAGCAGGCCCGTAGAATCCGTTTGTAAAGTATCACGATCCCCCTCCAAAACCTGGTGTGGACGTTGCCGCCTTTGTGCGGTGAAAATGCCGAAACTACGGCGTTGCCTACAAATTACATGGTTTTAGTACCAGCTCGACTTAGGCGTTGAATATGACCTGATAGTGGTCCTACTTCGTCAGATCTTCGAATATTTGAGCAAGCCGTTTTACAGACATGCTCTGGAGTATCTAGAATGGACCTGGTCATGAGCAAAAAGTAAACAAATTACTTTTTCCCTATGGAAACGCTTGACTACGAGTAGGTACGTATTGTTGACCGCTTTGACGGACTGTCATTGAACGATACTATTTTTGCCCCTAGCGCAATCCCTAAGACCTTTACCAAACTCCCGGCTATGTCACCTTCTTCCGCTGTTCATGGGGATCAGTACGATGACATATATATCATTTGAGTAGATATAGCAGTCGGCGTTCGTGCCGGATATACTTTGGGGTGATACACTCGAATCCGCTTTCGAACCAAGATGTAATGCAACGCGGGTTGGTGCTACGGCACCTTCCGTGCAGACCCCTTCATCGCACAGCCCAAGATCGCAATCGCAACCGTCACCCGTGTAGCATTCTTCTCCGGGGGCTTGCGATAGTGCGTCTGTAAATGGGGAAACAGCGGTGTAAGTACGCTACCAGAAACGTTGAACGCAAGTAGCTCCGCGCAAAAGGAGTGTTTGTTTACAAAGTATGCGTGTTGCTGGTCATTGGACATTGTATTAATGGGAGTGGTCAGCGATTGATTGCATTACTTCTAATGTAACGCGCAACATCTCGCATGAAAATAACACGTGACGAATGTATATCTCTGGGACGCCCCACAATCGAATAATTCCAAAACATTTGAAAACTCCTCAACCCCTTTGGGGTCTGATATAGCGAATAAGCAATGACAAATATGGTCACATGGATTGCCGTCACCGACGCGAGCTCGCCGTGCAAGTGGCATCATGCAGCGACCGTATGGTGCAACTCACTGCGTTCAACACCGGGTACTCAATCTATGACACTTTACCGGGGTTGCTTCTTATGGCCGACTCCGCAATCGTAAATACACTTCGACATCGTTTCCTTCTGTGATAAAGTCCCAAACGAGTAAAATACCTAGTGCTTCGTACGAGCCACGCATCATGTTACGGTAGATGGTGTATTTTGACAGTTCCCGTACTCTCTGGCGTGAAGAATTATACGCTTCACCCTAACGGTGGATTGACAATTGTAATACGCGTATTCCGATGAACAGCTGAATGGACCGGAGGAAACATTGAATGCAACTGCAAAGCCCACAAATGAGATCGGAAATTATTTGGGTAGTTCTTCAGTAGAGAAGCCCCATTGGTCAGAACATTTTGAACGGTACCCCAGCCTCCCGAGGCATGGCGAGGCATGGCCCAAACATCACCAAAGGTGGTCACCGATGGGACTTCGATTCACCCGGTCGTTTGTTATGCCGGTCGTTGAAGCCACAACAGACAACACCCGGCCATATTACCCACCAAGCTAGGCCAGCAGCAACAAAGGCGATATGTTCGCTTAACGCCATAATGTGCGCTATGTATTCCCGCGGGTGTCGTACATACAAAGAGTGTAGTTTTGATCCTGCGGCACAGTGCCCTAACCCCAACCCTATTGTCCCTTACTACATATATATTCGTTCTCCCACAGCTTGGCATGAAAATAATTCACATCGCTGCCGATGGAAGTTCATCTAGGGCGTAGGGAGATGCGCACCTAGGCACAATGGCGAAGGCAACACCTGCGATCCGCAGCATCCCGATATGCAGTCCTGGTCAATGGCACACGATTCGCCTACTGCTCCCGTTCTCGGCACCAAGACAGCGCGGGGTGGGTATTTGGGGAACGAGTGGGCGTCAGGTCACTGTACGTTACGTGGAAACATTACGTTTTGCAGTAGTGGTAGCAATGCGTCGGGTCCGGGGTTCGAAAATAAAGACTAGGTAGGAACGATACACCATATAGCAGCGTATGGGGGCGGTTGCCGCGGAGTAGTGAGATATCGATCGTTGTTGAAGATAACAAGATCAAATAAACGTTAACGGCTGAATGAAGTACTGTACCTCAATATTTAACGTGACGGGGACCACGTTGAACGCTACAACTCACCTATACTCCAACTAACTGTTCCTCACATTGCAGGGGCGGTTCTTACCCGCTTTCAACCCAGTCGCGGAAGTATAAAACATGAAGGAAAACATCGGGAACACCAGCACATATCCAAACGATGCACATCGAGCCGACTGCCGCAACTCACCCTCAACTTGTGCATACGCGGACATGGCCAGGAACATCGCAGCGCCCACGCTCGTTAAATCACCGGCGAGGCGCATCGAAGAGGTCTGAATCGTGCAAATGCCAGGACAATATCGGCGGGCGAAAGGATATACTTGGTACACTTATTGCTCGTATGTACAAAGTGCAATAAGTGCACAGTATGTGCGTGTCTCTATATATACAATTATTAGTTATGTCTAGTTATGTGTATGTATGCATCTATGTATGTATGTATGTATGTATGTATGTATGTATGTATGTATGTATGTATGTATGTATGTATGTATGTATGTAT
>JAYJMJ010299904.1:0-10107 GCA_036873875.1 Laminaria ephemera | reverse complement strand
TCTCCCCTCAGTGCCTTTTATACACTTGATGCCTTCTATGTGCTCAATGCCTGTCTAGGTCAGTTCCTAGGATCTGCAATTATGGTGTATTTCCTTTGCTTTTCTTGCTTTCTTTTCCTTTCCATGCTCTCTTTTTCAATTGCCTCGGGTCATTCGTACACAACGTACTTGCGCATTAATAGCGCCAGCTGGCCGGCTGACTGATATTTTTCGCCACACCCCCATATCTGGCCAGCTCACGTATGTATGCACTCACTTACTACTTCGAAGTATACGTGTAATACGTGGTTGCCTTTTGTTTTATTTGTTATTTTTCGGACGCTTGCCTTGTTCTTTCGTAGCGCTGTGTGGTTTGCCTTTAGCTCGCTACACCCCCCCCTGCTGGTGAGTCTACGCAACTTCGTACGTATTTTCTTCCTGCTTCGGTATGTTTTCTCTCGTTTTATTTATGTCCTTTACGATTTGTTTTTTTCCTCATATTTGTACATTACTTGGTTTCCTCGGTGGCATGCGGTGTAGTCGGTTTCAGTTGCGAGTCTCGAAACCTATGCACCAGTATGGGCCTGATGCGTACGTACGCCGACTTCGGATTTCACTTTTATGTTTATTTTGGCGGATGTACGACCTGCTTCAGCTATGATATACACGCGTACCACTTTTGTTTTGTTTTTTTTCCTGGGGTATTCTTCCACTCCAGAGTGACTAGAGCCTGTCCTGTGACCACGGACTTGATTTTGAGAGTTCATGCGAGAACAGCAACAACAACCTATGGCGAACCCGAAAATCACGAAGAAATCGGTAGCCGCTCGGGCGAGTGGCTCCGAGTGGCTCAAAAACGAATCCTTAAAGTACTACCGTAGTCTTGGGTGTAGCGATAAGACTCGCCGCTCATGCATTCTCTCCTCATGTTATATCGTTCTATAACTAGGGTATATTTTTGTAACAGCACGAAAAGTCCCAAATTCAGCGCGGCACATCATCCGCAAAATATTATGTGAAAGCTCTCATTTGCACCACATGACGGCTAAGAATCACGATACCAACAAAGCCCACCGCACATAGAATGTCACCCCTCGCGTTGTCATGTTCTAATCGGAAGTTCAGAACCGCAGCACGCCTTCATCTGAACGACATGACAATCCCAAACTACGATTACACTTCCACAATCTAAGCGATACGATAACCTCAAAATAACGAAAACGACAAACCGCCTACCGCGCATACGGTACAAGTACGTGGTAACGCACATACACGCCCCCCTCGTGTGTCATTACTGTTTTATCAGATTTGAATAACCGCAGAGAACAAGTCCCAACAGGAGATAGGCTAAGAAATCATGAAAGGCCTTGCCAACTCCGTCGGCGTTGCTACCGCCATCGCCTTCGGATTTCAACCCTGGGGAGCAAACGGGGAATCATTGGGACTAGAGACGAAGTCCTTCGATGTCAGTGACGGGAGGCGTCTACAAAGAAATCCACGCAATTCGGGTGGACAAGACGATGCGCTGGACGTCAATGGCTCCGTGAGTGATAAACCCAAACACCTCTCTCAAGTCCGGTGACTCTGTTTGTGTGTTCTTCACATGTATCTGATATTTCCTCCCCTATCGTATATGGAACATGTCACATGTGCGTCGCAATTTTTCCTTTTTGTTTTTTCTTCAATCTTTTCTCCTTTTTTCTCTCTTCCTTGCAAATATATTCTGGTGTGCTGGCTTGCATGCGTTCAGCCCTCGTATTCATTGCGGTTGGCATTGCATGGCCAAATCACCTTGCTGTGTATTTGCAATGTGTATTTCTGTGTAGTTTGTGACCACAGAGCTCATCTCTCTAATAGGCATCAGCACGGACACTGGTTGTGCTGGATGTAGATGGGATAGGTGGAGGAAGGGCAGCAGGTTTATTAGAGCGATACTAGCCGGAAGTACGTACACTGGGGAGGTAGAGCTCGAGCATCGGTTTCCATCAAAATGGGTTTCCCGTGGTTTTCGTTTTCTTCCTGGGAACGTCTATGAGTGATCGACGTCGAAGATCATGCTGCACATTGTCGGGTGGCAACCAAACGAATAGGGATAATAGTTTTGTTCTTACCAGGACGTGGCTAGCTGGCGGGAGCTCCGCAAACCAGGAACCACCCAAATGCGTGTTAATCCCATTCGTGTTTACACCTGTATTCGTTACGTGGTATTTACCTAGGCCACGGTATTGTTCGTGTTTTGTCACTTTAGGGTTTAGTATCGTCAGGTTTTGGGCGCCAGCAATCGGCTACGGAAGGGAGAGTACATCTATTTTCATAACTGAGTATAGGTCATCAGCGCCATTGGTTGCCCACATCACGACCAAACCGGACAAAACAAAACTTTGCTGGTGAGATCTAACAATCAAGGCGATGAACTCTCCTGCCTGCGTTCCTTGTAATTTGTTTTTCTTCTCTTGTATTTCCGTCATTGCCGTCCTTTCTAGTGGTTTGATGTATCAGCTTTCTTCGATTCCGCTTTCGTACTCATTGCGTGCTGCATTGCATAGCCAAATCCTCAGACTTTATTTGCGATTGCTGTCTCCGTCTCGCAGTTTCTGACAACATAGTGGCTTGTCTCTCTGTATGAAGAGGTATCGGCGCAAACACTACGCGTGCTGGATGCGGATGAGTGGGGAAGCTATATGACAGTTTATTTTGCAGAACACACACAGCGTGAAATACATCAAAGCTGGAAACGTCCAAGAACGCAAGCTTGCAAATACATAAAGATATTACTCGAGCGACTAACTCTAAACCGCCGAAAAAGAGACTCCTAAGCGTGACTCCATCACTGTAGAGTTGGACCCCTTGTGTAAGTTGTGTTGTAACTTAGAAACTCGGACTGCAATACTAAATGCAAAACACGGGAAAACATCCTGCGATTCCCCTGTTGAAAATATTTCACTCTCCATCTTGGAAGAAGATCTACTGTAGCCCAAGTGTTAATAGTGCAGTTTCGTGGACGCTCCGTTTATATATATCTTCGCAATCAACACGTGATTTAGCCGTCAACCAAAACAACTTAAAACTGGTCGCAGTGGCCGCCATCTTGATAAGCACTGTTCCCAGATTCCGGGTTCTCACGTCATCTCCATCCCAATCAGAGACAAAGAATAACCAGTGTTAGCGCTGTCCCAGTCCATCGACTACAATAATCTGACTAGATATATTAGACGTTGTTGGTTAGATATTTCCGTTAGTTGCGTTCGGTGATCTGCGGACTTCTACATAATTGCATCGGAATTTCGCGTATGAATGTGACTCGACGTGTGGTGCAAATCAGTATGGGTAACTACTACAATCAGATTATGAGCGTTTTACTCCGCCACGGCATTAACGCGGACATAAGTTAATATTGCAATTCCCAAATGGTTCTGCTCTTTGAGATTGAGCGAGGGGGAGGTTCGGTCGGTCCCTACCATCATTCGTCCCAGTCCCTGTTCCTGGCAAGTGCGCATTGTCAGTGGATGTTTGCTCCCGTTCATACCCACATCTGAATCGGTTTGTTTAGTATGCCCGACGGACGAACAAATCAATTAGACAAGACGTTCACGCTCTACATGCTGGTCCCGCGTCTCCACCCCTCTGTTGCTTAGCCTGTATGGCTGGCTAAGGTCGATGCTAGGCGTTAACACACGAAAACATCAAACCAACGTGAGGGTCTTAGTTGTACACTGGCTGAATTCGATTGTGATACACAGCATTCTCGGGTATCAACGCATCTACAGCCTTTCCAACATCTCTTTCCGCCATTAGGTTGGTTTTTGAAGTTGGAGTTACATGATAAACGGCAAAACAACAGAGCAACAGCCGTCCAAGAGCAGAGGCAACAGTGGGCTCCCGGATCTCAAGGCGTTCACATTGTTGCCAACACGCCCTTTTTAATAATCTCGCTTTTACTTTCCGGCTTCTGGATAAGCCGTGTTTGCAGGTGTCGTCCCTTCCCCTCCTCGGTACGTGCCTTCGTTTTTATCGCGCAGAGGGTTCAGCATTCCTAACGTTCGTCGATTTTCGTCGACGTTTTGCTAACTAACACTCTCGCACTTTCCGCAAATCAATTGTTTGCACAAGAAAAAGTCCCTACGAGTACGAGTATGCACCAGGGGAGGCTCGAACCTGCGAAGTCGACCTTACTTAGTGGTTACGATGTTAACCCACTAGATCATCGGTGACCCCTACCGCTTTTCGACTATTCACAAACCTACTGCCGTGTGATGCACAGCCTAACAGTATATTTCTGCTTTTCGGCCGTGTCCCCCGATTGCTTCCACGTAATGCACAGCCTGACGACAGAGCTTTGCACGCCCTAGCGCAGAGGCAAGAGTGGGCTGCAGTTGAGTATGTAGCGTCGAGAAGGACACAGCACATCAGTCTCGGAGACCGGTCTTCGGAAGCTTCTTTCCACAAGACGCTGCCACACGACGATTTAGGGCAGGTACGACAGGCCTGGAGGGCCCCGCAAAAATCGTCTCTGCCCGTAGTTTCAAAGAATATGATCACATCCATGTAAACATGCGGGAGGTCGGCGGGGGGGGGGGCGTGTACTGATTTCATGAATAGCCGTAGTCATATGACCAGAGGTCGGGGGGGGGGGGGGGAGGAGGTTGGGGGGTTCGTACTATTTCCCCCGCTTACTTTGAAATTTCGATAAAGCTTCCATGTGAAGATGCGAGGGGTCGAGGGGGGGAATCACAGTATTTCCCTCGCGTTTTGGACACTAAGAAAGTGTACCCATGTGAACATGCTGTGGGTCAGGGGACGGGGGCGGGGTGGGTCGTGGTATTCCCCGGGCGAAATTTGAAACCATGAGATCGGGGTCATGTGAACACGCGGGGCTTCGGGGGAGAGGGGGTTCACATGTCATATTTCCTGCCGGTAGGTTAAAAGTAGATTTTCTTAGACCGCTTTCATGTGAATATGGGAGGGCTCGGCGGGGAGGGGGTTCTAAGATTCCCCGCGGACGGTATTTCGAAACTAGGAGACCGCATCCATGTCAACATGTTATCGGGTCCGACGAGTCGCTGTTCAAAATTTCAAAGCATTACATCGGATGGATGACCATGCCTACTGTAGGCGGGGTACCCCATTTCCCCTACCGACGTTAGGCCACTCACGCGTTCGGCTCAGTATCTTTCTCAAAAACAGGACTGAAATCATTTTTTTGACGAAGCGCAACAAAGAATTCGAGGGCCGTGGCGCATATCGCGAAACTGAAAAACACACAGCAGACGGCTATACTCGCGCGAGTGGCTCTGAGTCGTTGGAAAAAACCAGGCACCAGGGAGAACCCCCCCTACGTTAGCCTTGATCGGATGTCGACGTGTATTTCGTGCAGCATCACTGATCAGTAGGTATGAACGTGGCGTCCCTCATGGTCCAAGGGTAGGTAACGATACGAAACTATGATTTTGAGGTCGATTTCGTGGGTTCAAATCCTGCAAGAGACTTTTTCATGAAAGTGTGACTTGTCCAGCACAAGCTGGCCGACGTCGATTGCGAATCGACGACCAGTGGGAACGATGGACCCTCAGCGCGACAAATATGAAGGCGTATTTCCGGGGGGAGAAGGGCTGACACCTACCTGTGGTCACGGCTTGTCCAGAAGGTCGACGGCAAAAACCTGGTACCTGGTATGAGTTTAGCTGGAGAGCAAAAGTTGTGATAACTTGAAAATATCTTAACAAATACACGACCCTCGCTTTAGATTTATCATACCAGGTACTATTCCAGGCGATTGAGTAGAGTTGAAACGCGTGACGGTCTAAGTGAATGAGCGGAAAAGCTTTTTGCCATCAACGAAGAAGGTTGGGAAGTCAAACAAGGCAGGAGTTCTAAAGGATAAAATCAATTTTTGTAAGAATCACCTCGTTGACCCTGGTACAAGCTATCAATAGCACCAAGGAGAGTCGCCTACCATTCACCTTCACGAGGGCATACACATCGTGTTACACGCGCGATCACGCTCTCGCACGCAGCTTGCAAACATACGTTTCGACGGAATCCTCGATCTCACAGATGAAGCTTATTGTTAATGTTTTGTAATAACATCGTCGACGCATACTATAGCATGAGTAGTTCGCTTTCCCCAAAACCGTCGTGATTGCAAGGGCTCCTCAACGGAGGAACTACCCAATTAGGTGAAAATATTCACGTGTTTGACTCTATCATTCGTATTTCTATCAGATCATGGGATTGACCTTCTGGCTGCACTATTATTTTTCCTAAAGTCCGTGGCTAGGTAAGGATATAGAGCTCATCGGGTGAGAAGCCAGAGGAACCCAAGGTGCACCCGAACCAACGCACTCGTCTCATATAAAGAGGGCTAAGCGTTTCTTGCATGATGCCGGTGTACACACGCTTAGTATCCCGTAATTTATGGTGTTCTTAGCCTAGCCGGAGACCGATGTGCACCTCTTGTCAATGTATGCTCGTTCATTGCAACTGGGCTGTTGCGCCGACGGCACACGTACGTACCACACAGTGCGAATCGCAGGATTTTGAGTCGCTTGTACCTGGGATAAGTTGTGTGTTTTTGGTTTTGCCAGATATCATGCAACTTGAAACCTTTATATATGTGTAAATGTTGCATTTATCGTAGTTCCAGGTGACTAAGGACGCCTTAGACACCCTAATGATCGGCGTATCTGAATATATCGATTTTCTCGAGAGAGAATAGTATCATCAGCTGAGCTGGATTTTATGTACCTGGTATCTGGTCTCGTTTACGAGTGTCTAAGTGTTGCGACCACCGTCTTGTACGTTCTATCTGTTTCAGGTGGATGTGGATGCTTTCGATGCCCTGATTACCTGTGTATCTGAGGGTACGTATGAAGCCTGCGAGAAAATTCCTGCTGGGGACGAGGACGGTTATCTTATCCAGCCCATCGGCGGGATCGCCGTCGACATGGCTGGACCCGCCAGGTACTATTGCGGTCAGACATACATTAGGGATCCCCCAATACGGCGGTGTCCCGATATAAGGCGGTCAAAATCGCTTGGTGCCACTAGGGAATTGCACTCATGAAGTAGAATGAATAAGGCTACTTCCCCCGACAAGGCGGTCATGATGCTCTGGCACACCACCACCTTACTGGGGTCGCGGGAACCTGGCTGTATGCTGTACTGGTTTTGGATATACTGCTTCTCGAGAACAGTAGCACCATACTCGTAGAGTATACCCGGAGACGATAACGGTCACTGGGTCCAATCCATTCGGCGTAGGACGCGTGCTACGTTAGACGCATGCTACGGACAGTAGAGGTGCACCATTGATTTTCTGAGGCTCCTCACTTGAGGAGCTGTATAGCTCACCCAAAAAAACTGATTTTGCGGGAAAAGAAAATGCTACCCGATGAACAATCCCATGGCATACAAGGAAATTTATTTTTGTAAGAAAAAAATCAAATTCCGACGATTTTGGGTTCAAGTGACCCCGTCATTCAGATACAAAGTAGCCAAAAAGCGCTACCTCTATCGTAGGACGCGTCGTTAGAAGTAACCCTTTTTTTCTGAAGCACTTTTTGCGTGACGGGGCTCCACAACCAAAACTCGTCGGAGTTTCATTCATCCTTTCGAACTTGTTTTATACCTGGTAGTTTTAATACCTAGGCAATGCGATCGTTCGTCATATAGCGCTCTTTTAGTCTTCCTTAAGACAGTTTTTGGAAGAGGAATTGAGCTCCTCAAGTGACGGGCCTCAGAAAAGGAATGGTGCACCTCTACAGTAGTATGGCAGGCAGGACCCACCAGGAATAATAACATGCCCCACAGGTGTACGATCCCGTTTGGGACTTCAGAGGGACAAAACCACAACGACTGAAAAGGACGATAACATCACCGGCCATGCAGCGCAGCTGGGGCTGCTGGTGAATGATGGGATTGAGGCCGAACCGCAACGCAAACTGCTGCACGACTCGCGCGCAGCACGGTGCACGCGCTTCCTAGGAAGGGCGCTACGGTAGCGGTGCACCGTGTACTTCTCTTAGGCTCCTCATTTGAGGAGGTCCAGCCCGCACCCAATCCCTGACTCTGTGAAAACAATACCGCACAACCCTTCGATGAGCAATCCGGTGTGGCCTAGGCATACAACGAATTGTTTTTTTTACAAACCAACGGACACTTGACTAGTGCTTCGCTTGAAGAGCCCCGTCGGCCGGCAATGGTTCTGCATAAAAAAGAGGTACAGTACCACTACCGACGCATGCTAGACGCGTGCTACGATAGAGGTATCGCTTTTCGGCTTTTTTGTTTCTGAATGACGGGGATCTTTAACCCCAAATCGTCGGAATGTCATTCTTTTTTTTGCAATATGATTTTTTTGTATTCCTAGGCCATGGGATTGTTCATCGGGTTGCACTTTCATTCTTCTCAAAATCATTTTTTGGGTGAGGTTTTAGAGCTCCTCAAGTGAGGAGCCCGAGAAACAAACAAAATGGTGCACCACTATCGTAGCATGTGTCGTTACGGGTGGAGGTGTACCATTGTTGTTCTTAGGCTCCTCACTTGGGGAGCTCTACACCTCTCCCTATGACTGTTTTGGGGAAAAATAAAAGTGCTACCCAATGGAAAATCCCATGGCCTGTTAATAGGTATACAACGAAATTTATTGCGAAAAAAAAGGTGAAGTTCCAACGATATATTGAGTCTAGGAACCCCGTCGTTCAGAAATCATGTAAGCAAAAAAAACAAATGCTATCTCTATCGTAGCTCGCATCCTACGTACATGGTAAAAAACTTATCTCTCGTTTCTTTGGGGGCTTTTCATGGGTCCCAAAAGGGGTAATATGTGCCCTGACCCTTAGCTTCGGTAATCTACAACAGCTGGGAGGTAACACTGCGCAACCCATTTACTACCTTATAAACCGCTTCATATCATTCCCCAACAATGGGGAGGCCAATCCTAAAAGGGTTTGAGCCTACCTTGGAAAAACGACCGGCTTTTCAACAATATGTTTATTTCCTGTGTTTGACGGTGAAGGCACAGTATGTCTATAGCCTACCCCACCTTGTACGAAGATTGTGAACATCTGTCGTTGGTCGTGATCACCGGGGTTTTCGGTGATTTAGACCGCGGACCTCGTGTGCGCCGAGGGTGGTGCACTACAACAGTGAATGCGACTGATATATGCTGTCTAAACGCCGTACTTTATCGAGGCAAAAACTCTGCTCCTCTCCTCATGCCACGATAGGGCAAGTTGTTAAGATATTTGAAGGTATTGGTCCCGTTTGACCACTGTTAAAAAGGTTAACCAATTTCCTACCCAACCAAAGTCGTATCACACTCTCCTCCCCTGATCCACGACGCAAACGGCCATGGTGCTACTGACGATGCCATCTGTTAAGGTGTTAGAGGGCATGAGACGCGTGCTACGATAGAGGTAGCACGTTTCAGCTTTTTTTGTTTCCGAATGACGAAGCTCCTTAACCCAAAATCGTCGGAATGTCATTCTTGCATTGCAAAATGTTTTGTTTTTGTATACCTAGACCGTAGGTTTGTTCATCGGGCTGCACTTTCAGTTTACTCAAAATCATTTTTCGGGTTTGAGGTTTAGAGCTCCCTCAGTGAGGAACCCGAGAAACAATATAGAGCACCTCTATCGTAAATGAGTCAGGAGTCCGTTTCGTCACTACTCAAAGGTTAACCAATTGTCCACCCAAGCTAAGCCTTACAACAGCAGAATCTCTTCTTCTAGCCGCTCCCCATGTGAGAAGCTCTCCACCTCACCCATAAACTTACTTCGACGAACATGAAAGCGCACGCCGACGAAGCATCCAACGGCCTGTGTGCAGAACGTAAAACACAAGACAATGCTGAGGGAACAGTCTATTGTTTGGTGTTTTCTAAGCAGGGAGGCAGCTGTTTTGTGGGTTTTTGGGATTTCTGTGTTTGAATTGGTGGCACTATACCACTTGAAGTGCCACGGCGAGAGAACTTATGTGTTGGATGATTGTAGACCTACAGTAGAACGGCATTGACACTATGATCATGACAGTGTGCCGCGAATGGGGAGGCTGTAAGACATAGCAGTTGCTCACAGTCGCGCAAATGTCTGATGTATTCTGATTGGCTGATTGGTGTGATTTATGTAG
>JAYJMJ010299893.1:0-10108 GCA_036873875.1 Laminaria ephemera | reverse complement strand
ACCAGATACCCTGTGTTATCCAGCATTGAATAGATGGCTACACCATTACTGCTGTAATGAGTAACATCTCTAATATTCTCGACACGACTAAAGCCGATTTCGATTCATTTTTTGTGCGATCGGCAGCTATTGCCAATAGCCATATTTCTTACGGTGGTAGTACCTGGTATACAATTTGATTCTCAGGAACATATTTCTTTTTCGAAACAAATAAAAAAAGGATTTTCATTCTCATCGGAAAGGCAATTTCTCAATTAAGAACATCGGCTGTTTCTAGGAGAACATGTATCTCGCTCCTGCTACCATATTTACGAGGAGTGGCACGAGTCCTTTTCGGCGCGTGTGGTTACCGTATAAATAGCGACCCCTCCCGTTAGTTGCGGTGTACCGTATACTATCATCAAGACAGCGAATCCCGTCGGACGAACTTCCAAGCTGTTGTTTTCGACAACGGGGAGAGTGCAAACGCCGATCGATGCGCTTATGGACAGGTTTCGATGAGATCTTTCCGACGCAGCCGTTTGTTTTGTGGCTGCCCCCATCGGTTTGGAGAACACAGGCTCGGAATTTCATGACAGGTGGTGGGTGTGTTATCCTGCGTATTACACGGTAGTGCTGGATTAGTTTCCGCGAATGTCGTTTTCCGAAGAGTTGTAAACGCGGTCTCACACTGTGGTGGGTGCTGCTGTACCTCAAAGCACCGGCATCAGCTGCAATATGTCTCGGGAGTTTTTTGCACGTGGTGTACCTACACTAAGACCACCCCGTGATAATCTCCTTTAGCCGGTTTTACCTCTACTCTAGTTTTATCTTTTACTACTACAAAAGTGATCCTAAAACTTAAAAACTAAAACTAAACTAAACTAATAACCTAATACCAAGCAGTTCATTCTATAGGGACAAGCCAATTTTCCTGGTCTTACATATATCGAAAAGCGTTTAACCGAATGGTCGTAAAATGGGCACATTGCCGGATGTTTGATCGATGCTGTGACAGCCCCGTGCCAACCACTGACAAAATATTGCTAGCTTGCTTTCGTTCTACAACAGTGTACTGTACAGGTGGGGAACGTGCTTGCAACCATTTCACTGACAGCGATGGATTTGGGACCGTCGAGTTGTTGTGTCACTGTACCAGTAACTGCTACGGTAGAGGTAGGTGTACCGACTGGTTTCTGAGGCTCTTCACTTGAGGAGATCTATACTTCACCCACAAACCGATCTGGGGAACATAAAAATGTTACCCGATAAACAAGCCCAAGGCCTAGGTATACAACGAAATACAATGCAAAAAATGAAAGACATTCGGACGATTTTTGGGTTAAGGAGCCCCGTCATTGTCATATCACAAAAACGTTTGAGCAAAAAAGTGCTACCTCTGCCGTAGTCCGCGTTTGTGGGCGTTGTTGCTGTTGTTAAGTTTTTCTTGCCGTTATCGTTACCAATGCCGTCATGATCGTTTTCATTGTTGTCGTCGGTGCTGACGTTGTTGTCGGTATTGTTGTTTTGCTCATATTTCGATTTATTTATATTATAGCCAAAATATATACCAGGTATCGTACAGTGTATGCATATTATTGCTATAGGTCAGTCTAGCAGCGCATCCGTCGTTGCCGGTCGTGCTCAACGTTCTGAAACAAAACTCTAAACAAAAACAAATAACGCGACTCACTCATTTGCGGCTTGACCATATCAATGTCCGGACGTCGATGCACACAGGGCTCTAAGATGGTCTGTCAAATTTGGCACTGCGGAAGGATCGGCCACGAGAGCTACCAGCTGGATGGGAAGGCGCCGCTTGGCCCGTCTGCCCTGGCCTGTCCTGAAGGGGAGGCTATCACTATGGAGGGACCCAAGGTACCCCCCCACCCCTCCCCCCACCCATCCCTGCCTTGCCGTACACTCATGCCCAGTATGTCGCTGCTCATACCACCTCAGGGCGACAGGCTTTTATATGCAGTACACGGTGGAGGCGTTTTCGTTCTCGTCGTGCTTGTTAGCTTCAACGCTCTCCCACCCACCCCTTTTTCTCTTTTCGACATCCAGCTTACAGCATGTCGATCCATGCAATATATCGAGGTGGTATGATATACTGGCGTGCATTCGGAATTAACGTCTAGACGGTACGTAGTCCCGCGACGGGTCAAAGCACACGGATAGACACCCTGGCTGATAACCGTTCCGTACCGCAAACCCTTAGCCTTCCTTGTGCAAGGCTGGTATGCAATGTGCTGGTTCGATGTTTTTCTTGGCTTGACCCTGGCTTGCTTGTCGGCACGAGAGGTTGAATGGGAGCTCCGCCGGTTGATCCCTGGCGACTAATCAACGCAAACAACGTGCTACGATAGATATAGCATCTTTTAGCCGGAACTCTTTCTCAATGACGGGGCTCCTTAACCCAAAACCGTCGGAATTTCATTCATGCTACGTACGGTAGAGGTGCACAAGTTTTTTTCTGAGGTTCCTCACTTGAGGAGCTCTGAACCTCACCCACAAAACATGATTTTGAGTAAACCGAAAGTGCAACCCGATGAACAAACCTATAGCCTACGTATACAAAATATTCAGATTGAAAAAAAAAAAAACGGCATTCCGACGATTTTGGGTTAAGGAGCCCCGTCATTCAGAAAACAACAAATCCAAAAAGTGCTACCTCTATCATCGTAGCATGCGTCTTGTCGCGTACCCAGGGCATGGGATTTTTCATCGGGTGGCACGTTTATTTTTCTCCAAATATCACGTTTTGGGAGAGGTAATACAGAGCTCCTCAAGTGAGGAGTCTCCGAAATCAATTGGTGCGCCTCCATGGTAGCATGCATCCCTTGCCGATCGCTTTGACCTGCGTTGCTGCCGCGTGGCCTTGCTTTGCGTTGCCTTGCGCTGCCTTGCGTTGCGATTCGTTGCGTTGCCTTGCTTTGGGGCGCAGCCGTTCCCGATCCCGCGCGAGATGACAGTGGAAGAAATCAGAACATCCGTGGAGCAGTTCAGACAGGGAGCTGTTAACAGCATCGAGGCCGGCTTCGACGGAGTGGAGGTGAGTCATCGTTGCGAGAACATTATCGATACATGAACTGCCCCCCCCCCGCTTTCCTTCTCTTACTGCCTGGTCGGGGAAAACCCGACGTCATCCGTCTCGTCATTGTAGGGATGCGAGGGTTTATCGTCCACAGGACTACGACCATGCACGATCCAAATACACCCTCCCTCTGTCTATACCCTCACCCCCCTGGAATGACGCTTGGAAAGCGCGATTTATCGTCTTCACAAGCGTCTGTGTCGAGTTGGTCGAGTTTGAAGCGTTTGACCTAGTCTAAGAATTAGACTCCCGCATTCCAGTTCCTGCCGGGGTGTCTCATCTTGTCTCTTATGATTCACAGGTCAAGAGCTGATCCTTCTGCTTTGTTCTCCGTGTTCAATGGTGTTGTTTGTTGCAAGCTCCATGCTGCAAACGGATACCTTATCGACCAGTTCCTGAAGGACAGCTCCAACAAGCGAACCGATGACTATGGCGGATCGCTCGAAAACCGCTTCAGGTTGTTGAGGGAGATCGTAGTGGCCTGCCAGGAGGCCATCGGCAAAGACAAGGTGAACACGACTCCGGGGCAGGCCGACTCTTAGCAGCATCCATGAGACTCCAACAAACACAAGGCCGTATAAACACCAAGAGCGTACGTGTATGTACCAGGTATTGTGGTGCCTCCTGCGACGATTGCTACGTAGAGGTATCACGTTTTGGCTGAGAAGGTTTCTGAATGACGGGGTTCCTTAACCCAAAATCGTCGGAATTCCGTTCGTTTGCCTAGGTCATCTGATTGTTCGTCGGGTAGTATCTTTATTCATCCACAAAATCGTGTGTGGGAGGAGGATAGAGCTCCTCAAGTGAGGAGTCTCAGAAACAAAACGGTGTACCTCTCTATGATACCGTCGTAGCATGCGTCCAGTAGAGGTACACCCCATTTTTGCTTAGGCTCCTCCCTTGAGGAGCGCCATACGTCACCCTAAACTCGAATTTGAGAAACACCGTTTGCCCCGCCCGATGAACAATCCCAGAGGCCAGGTGTACAATTACTGTATTAGGAAACACGTATGGATTTCCAAATTGATAGGGCGGGTTCCTCAGTTGAGAAGCCGGTCACCCAGAAAATAGTTGCCCGAAAGTGCTACCTGTACCGTAGCGTAATTCCTGCGATAGTCTTATATTCGTATCACGGAGTAGGTGGGAGTTCTTTGGCATGCCTTTAGCACTCTAGCTTCTATCTTGTGCAGGTTGCCATTACAACAGGTAATGTGGTAGCTCGTGTGATATCGTTCTCTTCGCATCACTGAGTGGGCGGGCTTGTTCGAGACGTGTTTAACATTCTGGCTCTTGTGTGATAGCCAGGCAGCCTTCTCCTCTCGTATCACTAAAGTAGGCGTGTGATTCCTCGAGATGTGGTTCACATTCTGGCCCTTGCTCTGTGCAGGTTGGAGTGCGTCTCTCCCCGGGCGGTACCTTCAACGCGACCAAGGACCGGGCGGAGGAGGCCGCGGGGAACCACGAGTACTTCATGAGGGAGCTCAGCGGCCTGGATATCGCTTTCTTACACGTTAAACTGGCGGATGACCAGGACGAACGGCACGGGGGAAGTATCATCCCCATCGAGTGAGCCCCTTCCCCCTACAAAATTCTTACAGCACGTTTTGCTTTTTTGTCCTTACGCGTATGTTGTGCCTTACGGTTTAGGTCTTCCCGAAGACAATTGGTTTATTCGATGGGGGACGCGTGCTGCGTCTACTTTCCCTTGGTTTCCCCCTTTATGGGAATGTGTGACTCCAGTGGCAGTACTTTTTGGCAAAAATATTTTGTGAATGACGGGGGGCTCCTTAACCCAAAATCGTCGGAATGTCTTTCTTGTTTTCCCGTATCGATACTTTTTTCTACCTAGGCCACGGGTTTGGTCATCGGGTTGCACTTTCTGTTTACTCACAATGGGTTTTCGGGTGAGGTTCGTATAGAGCTGCTCAAGTGAGGAGCCTCACAAAAAAAGCGGTGCACCTTTACGGTAGCGCCCGTGTCTTAAGGGAAACAGGCAGACTACGATACGTAGGGGGAACCTTTTTCAGCATTTCTTTTTTTTCTGAATCACGGGACTCCTTTGACTGAATATCGTCGAAATGTCATTCTTGTTTTACAACAATGCTAGTTTTATACCTAGCGCATGGGATTTTTTCATCGACGCATGCTACGATAGAGGTGGCATTTTTTGGCCAGAAACGTTTTCTGGACGACAGGGGCTCCTTAACCTCAAATCGTCGGAATTTCGCTCTATTTTTTTTTTTCAAAAATAACTTTCGTTGAATACCTATAGGCCATGGGTTTTTTCATCGGGTATATAAGCACTTTTATTTTTCCGTAAACCATTTGTTTTGGGAAAGGTATAGAGCTCAAAACGTGAGAAGCCCCCCAGGAAACAAATACGGTGCACCTCTACCGTTGCAGTTTCCTTGTTTTTGTCAAATGACGCGTGCTACGATAGAGGTAGCACTTAGTGGCTGAAACGGTTTCTGGATATGACGGGGGGCTCCTTAACCCAAAATCGTCGGAATTTCGTTTTTTTGTTTTTTTGCAATAATTTTCGTTGTATACCTATGCCATGGGATTGTTCATCGGGTAGCACTTTATTTTTATTCCCCAAATCAGTTTTTTGGGAGAGGTTCAGAGCTCCTCAAGTCAGGGGCCTGAGAAAAAAAAGGGTGCACCTCTATCGTAGCATCCGTCAAATGTTGGGATGGGGCAAGGTTTAGAGCTCCTCCAGTGAGGTGCCTCAGAAAAAAAAATGGTTTATCTTTACCGTACCATGCAACGATGGAGGTGCACCATTGTTTTGTTCTGAGGCTTCTCACTTGAGGAGCCCTACCTTTCTCCCCAAAAACAGACTTTTGGGGGGGAACTAAAAGTTCTACCCTAAACGTTCTACCCGATGAAAAATCCCATAGCCTACGTAGGTATACAAAGAAAACTATTTTCCAAGATGAAGATTGAGTCCCCGACTGGTGCTACGGTACGGGGGGGGGTGTTATACTATCATTTTCACTTCTTCGTTTGCCACTGGGTCAAGTGATTCATTACCTATCTCAAAATAGGATTTTTTTCGGTTTTTCTTGGCGCAGCGCGTAGCAAACAATCCCAAGGTGGTGCATATCGCGAGATCAAAAACCAAAATAGCGAAGACAAAAAATATAGGGCAGTCACTCTTCAGAGTGGCTCTGACCGGCTGAAACAAAACGACCTAAAGGTGCCCCCCCTGCCGTAGCCCCAGTCTCCCAACCATTTGCGGTTAAGGAGCCCCATCTTTTCAGAAAACGTTTCAATCAAAAAGTGTCACCTCTATCGTAGCACGCATCGCCTTGTGCTTATCAGTGATCGACGTTGAAGCTCATGCTGCACATTGCCGGGCGGCAAACGTAATGACAATATTGGTAGCACTGTTCAGGCAAAACCTGCTTCTGAAGGACGGGGTTCCTCCACCGAGGAACTGACCATTCTCGTTGGAATCCCCATTAGTGCTTTTCGATGGACGCGTGCTACGATATGATAGATGGCAGCACTTTTTGGTTGAGTAATGTTTCTGAATGACGGGGCTCCTTAACCCAAAATCATCGGAATGTCATTCTTGTTTTACAATATGACTGTTTCGCACACCTGGGCCATAGGTTTGTTCATCGGGTGGCACTTTCATTCTTCTCAGATGTCAGTTTTTGGGTGAGGTTTAGAGCTCCTCAAGTGAGGAGCTCGAGAAACAAAATCGTGCACCTCTATCGTAGCATGCGTCCACCTCACAAAAAAAAATGCTCCACCTTAATCGTGGCACACGTCGATGCTGTTCGTTGTTCAACCTAGGCCATGAGACTGATCATCAGGTTGCACTTTCAGTTTTTCTCGAAGTCGGGTTTTGGATGGTGTTTAAATCCTACTCAAGGACGCGTGCCACGATAGAGGTCGCACCTTGTTGGCAAGGATATTTTCTGAATGACGGGGCTCCTTAACCCAAATCCGGTGGAATGTCATTCTTGGTTTGCTAGATGAATTTTGTGTTTACCTAGGCCATGGGTTTGGTCATCGGGTTTCACTTTTTAGTTTACTCAAAACAAGGTTTTTGGTGTGATATAGAGCTCCTCAGGTGAGGAGCCTCAGATACAAAACGGTTCACCTGTACCGTAGCCTCGGGTCTTTGGATGAAGCAGCTACTGAAACCCTTCGTGAGACCCGCTGAACAGCGCAAGGTGCTTCGTTCTTGGTGCAAGCAATTTCTGCCTGGTTTTCGAAAACCCTCCGCGCCCTGCCCCCGCTTTGTAGGTCTGTGGTAATAAGACTACGTCCATGTCCGCCATGGTGGCGGAGGGGCCGGCCCGAATCCCCAGTAATGATTTCACCCGGGTAGGACGCTGAACGGTGCTGAAACGCCTCGAAATATTGCATTATATTCTGCCTCGCCTAGTTTCATTTTCCGCCCCGGGCTGTGCGTTGCTCGTGCGTGCATGTTCTCTCGGATGTGTTGGATTTTTTTCTCGAAAGTATCTGCATTTTGTATTTAATTGCTCCTATAGAGTGCATTGGTGCTATACCCCTTGTTTAGGAAATATCTCGAAGTATCAAATATGCCGAGCTAGGCGTCAAGCCCTTTGCTTTTAAGGCTCTATAGATACGTGTTGGTACTATGTAGTAGAGCTAATTATACTGGAAATCAGCGGTTCAACCCCTTTACCCCGCTGAACGGCCTCCCTCATCAACGAAACGCTCGTCCTCGCCGCCTTTTGGGGTCGGCTGTTCGCCGCGCATGGCGTCTACAAAACCAAAACAGCACCGTCCGCAAGAGCTTTGACGGCGTCCTGGTGACGAACAACCGCTACGATGAGATCGAGGACTTTGGGGAAAGCGGACTGGGCAAGCAGTACGACGCGGTCGCATTTGGTCGAGCATTCCTCGCCAATCCTGATCTGCCCTTGAGGTTAGTTTCAGCGCTCTCTGAACCAGCGCTGGGCCCAGAAGGAGGAAGTAATACAAAGGGCTGGGTACTGGCTCGGGCAGTCAAACCAACTCATCGGAATAAATCAGTACCCAGTAGACTGAATTCCCTTACGAAGTGTGCAGTAGTATACTGCCGTTATGGCGAAGCAGCGAGCTATCGCCCCCCCTTCGGCTGGTGAGGGGCCTCCGGAGGCAATAGTTTTGGGGGAAGCATGGGTCCGGGTTGCGTCAGGAGACAAGAGCCCGCCCATTGTGTGTGTAAATTCCCCGACTTTCTCTCATTACCCCCTCTCTCGTTCACTCTTTCCTTTATACCGTATGTGAGGTATCAGTAGGCATGCATGCGTTACTAGACAGAGACATTTGTGTAGTGGAAGAGCTGGGCGGAACGAAAAGGTTCTCACACCCGGAGGTTTGGTATTCGAAATGCTGGTGCCATAGGCTGAGTCCTTAGCAACAGTATCGAAGATGGTGGGGTTAAAATGTGAGTATAACTCTACAGTACGCCAACACTTTGCCATGACGACAGTAACCGTTGGTTCAAATCGCCTCCTGTTTTTACGCGAAGCTTGTCCGAGGAATAGGGCCCCAACAGCATAACAATCACAGCAGCACATTCAAGTGGAACGCAGTTGATGGTGCGTAGACGGTGGGCGCCGGAAAGAAGTAACAATGCCACGTGTCTATACCGATCCTCGGCGGAGCCCTGCCGATACATGCCGGACGCGTGTTCATCACTTTTACTTGGCTTCATCGAAAAGCTTTCATGTGGTTGAGAGAGTCACCATTACACAGTACAGGGCACCCAATAAGAAATATAAATACTGACCTAGGCTGGGTTTCTTATTTGGGAGAGGGTGCGGTCTACACTAACTTCAGCATAACGGCCGAGTGCTACGATAGAGGTAGCACTTTTCTTTTCTGCTTTTTTTGTTTCTGAATGACGCGGCTCCTTAACCCAAAATCGTCGGAACGTCATTCTTGGTTTTGCAGTATGGATACTTTCAGTTCACTCAAAATCATTTTTTGGGCGAGGTATAGAGCTGTAGTGAGGAGCCTCAGAATCAAAACGGTGCACCTCTACGGCAGCACATCTCTCCGGATTTCTTATATTCTTATATTCCTGTGAATATCGATCCGTCTTTTCTTGTTGCCCTTTTTCTTGTCGGATGTCGTGTGCCGTGTGGGCCATGGCGGCAGTTATGCCCTTCCCCTTCTCCTCGCTGTCGTCTACCACTCTGTCCGGAAATACAACGACTTTTTTTTTTGTACTTCGAAGTATATAAACTATGTTAGCACCCACAGGGTCCTTAGATTTTACGGACATAATTATATGATACACAAGGTTTCCCCTTCGGGATGTGGTTGGCTTGAAACCTCCGGGGGTGTAGCAAGTGAAAAGGGCGTTCCCTGTGAGCGATACCAGGTACGATGACACAAACAATCTCAAGACTAAAGACAAGAAAGTAACATCCACGCAAGTAACCGGGCAAGTAACACCGACCAGCCCTAACAAATTTATAGTTTAGTTTATCTACCACACACTCGGCTGTGCCCCCCCCCCTCCCTCTGCGCACGGATCTCGTGACCGCTGTGAACAGGATTGCAAAGAAGGCCAACCTGAACGACTGGGACCACTCTTCTTTCTTCGGCGGGACGGAGAAGGGCTTCACCGACTACCCCTTCATGGCAGACGCCTAACCCTTTCAGAACTGCAAACAGTATCCCACACTATTTTCGAGTTGTTTGTCCCCAATACTCCCAATAACGAGGGTGCAGACACAAAGGGGTTGAGTTAGCTTTGGGACTCGAGAGGAGGAAAGTGTCGGAAAAGCTGACGATTACACCATCGGCCACACGAAACCACCGGGTGGGGTAGGGCGTGTGCAGTCCAATAAGCACGGTAATCTCTATCGCACGACAGTGTGTGTTCGAACTGCAACGCAAGAAGCTGTAAGGCACGCGCGCAGCACGGTGATAGTGATAAGCGTACTGCTTCGTGCTTCAACCTAGACGCTCTTAGAATTCAGACCGTCTGGGGATGACTGTGCTCGACCCAAGTTGTTAAACGAGGAGAGGTGGTCCCAGACGCTGGCCGAT
>JAYJMJ010299865.1:0-10110 GCA_036873875.1 Laminaria ephemera | reverse complement strand
GTAGTATTCTACCGGTGAGGGGACTTGGGGGGCGCGGGCGGGGGGGGGGGGGGGTTGTGGGTAGTGTTTAGATCGCATATTTAATATACCTTTGTATTATATGTGAAACTCCTGTAGTATAATGGAAACGTATGTAAAAAGACAATACATTTCTGGTGACGACCCTTGTGTTGGCAACTCAATATTTACAGAATAATGGTATATTGTACCTCGTCCGAACGGCATTATATATGATAGCCAGTTCCTCCTGCCTGTTGGTGCGGTGGGGTTCAAATCGCGATTGGTGTTTTACACATGTTTTTTTAAGTATCTTCCGTTGCCAAAGCATGAAAAGAAGAGAGAGTGGACAACGCTATCATGAAAATTGATGAGCAGAGGGAATGCTGAACCCTATGTGCATTGATTCACAATTTCAAGACGTTTATTATTTCCCTTCTTTCGACGATTTAGAGGGGGTAACGTAATTAATAGTATTCGTATTATTTATTTTTTTGGGGGGGTTGTCATCGATTATTTTTGCAGATAAGGGATGAGACATTAAGGCTAGCACTTAGGGGGAGAAGGGTAGACACGTGTGACAAGGAATTATTATCTGGAAGGCGGTCGAGGGTAAATACCCCACGATTTGAGCCGGATACTCAAGGTGATGGCAAACAAAAACAAAAGCGTCTACTATTGTATTGCGTACCCGTGTCATATATACTCAAAACACCAAAACGCGATTCAGCTGAACGCATACAGTGTATTCTAGACACTATATTAGTACGTGGTTAGTATCCGTGAATAGTTATCTTACCACGTAACGTGGTACGTTCTGCGGTGCTCCTGTTGAGACTCAAACCCTAGGAGGTCCATTATGTACTATGGTACCGAACCGTTTTCAGAAATCGCAGCGAGGTGGTGCCCTTGGTGGCCATCTCGGGGTTTCCAACGCAGGCCGTTCCACCACCAACGTTGTGTGGGAATGGAAAGCCAAATTGCCTTCAATTGCATGTTTTTCTTGGGATATCACGCCCCTTGTTGTCAGACCCTTTGTTGCCGCACCCTCTTCGATACGTTAGAGTATGCCACACCCTTCTAGAACAACACATCAACACATCTAGCAGGGCTGTGTGCAGGCAAGCTTTCATGACACATGGCTATTTGCTAGGCGGTCAAGCCGACTCTAGTCTGAGATACTTTTCGAAACGTACTTGAAGCCATGCTGAAATATATTTTACAGTTCTTATATAACACGAAAACAAATACCCTAATTTTCATCTCCGGTGGTGCCTCGAGCTGGGGGCCCTCCGGGCGTGCCCCTGGGGGCGCCTCCGGCAGCGAATTATTTGGCAAATTCAGTTGTGCTGCCTCACAGCTCAAACCACCCGCCGATTCAATTTTGGAGGTCAGACTCTTGTCCACCGGGTGTGAAATCTTGCGTATTACAGTATCCAATGTCTCAACCGTGCAACGTATCTAGCGTAGGTTTATAACCCTTCAAAATTGCTTCTTGACCGTCTCTCATTCCGTGATCATTGTGTGCCTGGGTCGTAGCCGTTTGACTGTGTCTGGTGACCCGTCCGTCAAGGCAATTCGATAATACGCACAATCGAAATTATATGCATGTCTTGCGCGCTTTACCGGTGTTCATGTCTTATTCCGCCATAAACACAGTGTTTTCGGTTATTGCAAAACCTCCCTTCGGAGGGGTATCGTAGCGATAGTAGACAAGAACGCATTGAACCCGTGTATTCCTGTCGCTTGTACAAATCCAAAGGTGTTGGCCTTGGCTTTTCTCGCCGATAATTCTTCATAAATTCGTAACAGGTTAAACAGGAATAGTACGTATCAAAGGATTATCTGTAGGAAATATTGAGGCACCCCCTCCAGTACTCAATGAAGTGGGGCGACGTAAGAAGAAACGCCGGTTAGTGTCGAAGTAGCTTGATGGGGCAAGGGAGGTAGAATAATGCACGGATATAATACATACATGTAGGTGGCTGGTGGAAAAACGGGTTCGTGACCGCAGCGGAAAAGACAGCGGCTACTATGTCTTGAATCGTCTATGTATCGATGGGGCATTTGCGATTTTGATGTAGAGTACACATGGGGGTGTTGTGTAGATCACTTTTAATATAATATTACATTCGATCAGTCCCCCCGATTGCCGTGCGCGGAGCACGTTTGTGCTACGTATGTTAGCCGTACGTGATTGGTTTAGACCTCAACTTGCCGCCATCAAAGCGACACTGACTCGTACTCGGATAATACATGGATCATACGGGGGGGGGGAACAGTGAGTTACTTCTGCGGGCCTTTTATGCGATTAAATTTAACAATACCAAATACAACGATAACCCTCGTAGTCGCCGTTTTGAGCGGGGTGCAAATCGCGAAGAATTACAGCATCAATGCTGTGCTTACCTGGACGCATTTCGATTAACACACGCACAGAGGTTCGAAAGCCAAGCAGGACGGCACACGCAATTTTACCTGGCATTGTACTGGTAATATTTGCTGTCGTACTGTATTTCAGACGCTCTTGGAATATTCCTATTTTTTTAGGTAGATTCAATACTATGCACATCCGATATACGCTTTGAAGTAAACTCGGCTGTCTTCCTACCCAAGCGCCACGATGCACAAAAGGCGTCTACCTTGGCTAACCGGTGGGTTTATCGACGGCAACCGTTGCCCGTTCTCCACTATGACGGAACCTAAAGCATGAAAGCCTCGCGGTGCTGTGTAGAATATTACCAACCGAAGACCGTACCGGACGCTTCAAATGTGTAGTCGGTATCGGTGGCGGAAGCGTTGTTCTACCTAGTCAATATGTCGTCTCACCCTGACCACTTCGGCGTTCTTTCCTTGCGCAGTCCCGCGGACAAGGACCGACGAGTCGGGGCATGTGACCACTCCTTTAGGCTTCCGTACAAGGCACACTATCACTCCAGGAAACGCAAACCAAAGGTAGACAACTGTTTCCTGTCAACAGTGCGCCCTCCGTCACAGCGTTACAATCGACACCCATCACTTCATCGTACCCGGGCGCTGCAGCAAGCAATCAAGACACTACCGACGACAAGCGGCAGCCGTACCGTCAACGCACAGTCTCCATGCCCACCTCGAGCAACGCAAGATGGGTGTTTAGTACGCAAGGCGTAGACGGTACCCTCACCATCGGCGCATCCTTCGTCTTCCTTGCCTACGTGTTACACCCGGCCATCGAATCCGCGTACAAGAGAATCAGGGCTTACCGCGCATGGCGAGCCATTGAAAAGAGCCAGTCCGTCGATGTCACCAACTATCACATGATGGAAGAGGTCTTCGGAGGGCGCGGCAAATGGGACGCCGCGCGGATAATAACGGTGCTTCTGGCCGCGTTTTCGCTGGCCTCCTGGGGTCTAGAGCTATCGGTTGACCTCGCCTATTACGAGGGCGATGCGGACCTCCTCAACCGACCACCCCCCGTGACAGTAAGGAACATCAGTGGTACGAAAGATTGGCAGGTGAGCCTGTGTACGTGTTTTGTGGCAAACCTTTCCCTTCCCACTGTAGTGGTCGGCATGGTTGCTCAGATTCACGTTTGTATGGGCATTATTCCATATGTTGACGGAGAGGAAAAACTTCAGGGGACGGGTTCGGGTGTTGGGAAGGTTTCGTGTGGCTGCGAACAAAGCCACGCCTAGCCGAACACCGATTATGTTTACTTGTGTTGACCCAGATACTTGTCCACCTTTGTGGCAGGTAAAATCCAAGGAGATGCTTTGCCTTGGAGACTGGAGGGAGTTGCCAAATATACTTGAAGATAGCGCCAAGTCGAGGTATTACATGGAGGCCAATACAGGATATGAAGGCGCTGTCAACGGCGCAATCAAAGTCGCGTATTGGTACACCGAAGTAGCGAGAACGCCGAGCCAGTTCTACTACGTAGAAGGGATGAACGCGACGGTGAAAGGCCTTGAGTGCACGGACAACGAAGGCCCCGACGTCAAAGACGTGTACCTTGGAGACGAGAAAAAGTGGGGAAGCGTTTACGAGTGCGTGAAAGGCCCCGGTTTGACAGATGACTTGCTATTACTGTACAAAAGCAAGGCTATTTCCCCCCCGACAATAGTGATGACGAGATCCGACGGTAACGTTTTCATCATCGTGGAAGAGAGCAGCAGCTACCCTAGCTTCCTGTACTCGGTGTGGACCGTCGGAAAAGTAGACGGTATCTCGACAGAGCTTAAACATGTTTTCCATATCGCGGCCACCATGCGCCTCGCGGAGGCGGTGGTGACCGGAATCGTGCACGGCGAGATATCCGGCGGAGGTTGCTTCGGGTTGCTCCGGAAATTCAGCGAGACTCGCAAAGTGTGCGAAAACGCAGCCCTTCGAGCCTCGCCGTTCGGCGAGCACCCCACCGGAGACATCGTACAAATACAAGAATTTGAGCATGTCGAGGTCGGACTGGAAATAAGCGCTAATGCGTTGGCTTGCTTTATCTGTATTATGGTGCTGACCGCGATTAGTGTCACGTGGTTGTTCGTGTTGAGCTCCAGCATCGGCATGGATGTGTACGACCGGGACGAGCTTATTTGTGCTGTCTCTATGTCTGGGACGAGAGCTGGGGGTGCCTTGCCCTCTGACATGCGTATCTTTGTTCGTAAGGAGGAATCGGGCGAGATAAAGGTCGTCATTAACGACTCATGCGGTGCTCGGAGTGCCTGTCAACGGATGTTGAGAAAAGGGAGCAACGTGGTCCAAGACACCGTCCCTAATATGAAATCCGCTGCCATTGCTCCGTGTATCGACGGTTTCGCAGATGCTACCGAACCGACGAAATCACGGGCGGTAGTGTTGGAGGGAATGCAGGTACGTCTGAGCAAAGCCGCATCGGACCCAAACCGGTTTTTCCGCTGCTCAACGTCTGTTTCGTTGACTACGTCTCCCGTCCCTTCGAATGCCACTTCGGTGCCGGGGGTGCCGGCGCGTTATCCTTGGCAGTCGGAGTTGCTAGCCCGGATTGACTGTGGGTACAAGGGTGGAAGAGGTGCGTCCGTTTTGTTAGACACCGTGTGTTGTTCAGACGACAGTGAGAACGGTGATTCAGACGTCACGCACGTCAGCTGCGACAAACCCGTTGAGGGAAATAGTAAACTAGGTACATGCACTTTGGCGATTGTCGGTCAACGCGGATCGTCATACACTTCGCCGTTTAGGGATGGCGGGGAAGTATCGGATAGGTCAAAAAGTGTGCCTCCTTCCGACATGGAGATTGCGGGAAAACTGGACTGTGGTCATGGCAACGAGATGTCGCAGTGTTCACGGGGAAAGACGACGGGCGTGAGCCAGGGCTTGTCGCCGTCGCCCCCGTTGTTCCTAAGGGGTGACGTTAGGTTAAGACCCCCGTTATCGGGCCCTCTTCCGCGTGGTTGTGATGAAGACAATGTAGGAAGTCCTCGAGTCGCTGGGGATGTGTGCTAAGAACGAAGTCGTCCGTTGTGTGGAGAGACCGGTTATAATACGAACAGGTATTGGTTCTTTATATTACCCCAAGTATGGTCGCCTCGTTCGATGCTGAAGACGGCGTACTGAGAGGTTGATGCATGGGTTGCTATAATGTTGTTGTCGTTTCCCGCTTTGGTTCCAGGGCGATCCAGTTGATCACGGGCAAGTACACCACATGAACGCAAATGTGCTCAAATGATGCAAGTAGGCTGTACGTGTGGGTATTCCGTGCCGAGGGTATGTACTTGGTGGGTAGATGCGTCTTGCGCCCAGCTGATGTCGCACAAGGTGTCGATGGACGTGCAATTGTTGATGTTCGTGGTGTTGTTGTTTAGATTATGTCCCAATGGCTAGATCGGCAGTCAGTGCGACACTCTCTGTATTGAGATAGAAATGATTCAATCCGATAACGGGTGTGCGTCCTTGGTTGACCGCTGCAGGTGTTTGTCGTGAGGGGGGCGATCATCTATGTAGTCGAGCTTGAAATATGTGTAAATGTTCGCCCCCATCGCCAATTTACTTGCCGCTGGTAGCGGCGCTCACTATACGCTGCGAGCATTATCTCTGTATTTCCACTGTAGCAGCCGTGCTTCATGGCTCAAGCCGAGGTCAGAAGCAGTTTTAGCACAAATTACGGTTTGTTCGAGTTTTCATCGATACGTGGTTGCGTGCATAGGCACATATGTCACGGTTTGTACTGGCGGTGGTTTCGTTTGTGAATTATCAAACGTCAAAACAAAGCAGTATGTTTCGAGTGGCAGAAAGGCACGCACACCAACCGCGGTTTGCCACAGACATTCGTGCTGATACATCATTGCGCCCCACGTACTCGAAAGTTTAGGATCTTGACAGTATTGAGCTCAATATGTTTTTCTTCGTTTGACCTAGTCGTGGCCAGTGGAGGAGGCTAAGTTGCCACACGTTTTACGTAGCGGTTGCATGAACAAGCGATACAACCGCCTTATATACTCTTTGAGGGGGGGTCCCTAGGTTTACGATCAGGGCAAGAGTAGCTCATGCAGGGGGGTAGAGGAGAGTTATGGTCATCAACGGCGGGACGCCGATCGCATGTACCCAGGCTTCGTTGAGGGGTATACACGCCCCGTTTTAGGAAGTGTATAGTGTGGACCTACGATATAGTGTACTTATGTTCGTAGAAACAAGCGCCTAGATTTATACTGTAGGAGACGAAACAAGGTGTAGCGAGTTTCATAGAAGTTACAGCTGTTATCTTGGCAATGGCACGGGAAAGTTGACCTGTTTACGCACGTGGCGTGCAAATTCTGCAGATAACATTTTTTTTTAATTTAACCGTTCACACGTACTAGTAGGTGTTGGTCAATCTCTTAAATAACCGTTTGGAAATTGATACACAAACGGCATAACACGTACTACACATCTGTCCAATTAATGTACGCATATGGAAACTAGCACTTACATTTGTAGACACGCAGATGTTTATTGCCAGTTTGGTTGTACGTTGGCTGACCGCTCCGTGTCGACAGAGAACATGGCGAGGTCTAGGTACGGTACGGTTTCAGGTCTAGTGCACGGGAGGCTTTACTGTTCCGACGGTTCGGGGGATTGTCCAGCATTGCTCAAGATTTTTCGCCGTTTTAAACAAATCGTTTCCTCTAGGATTTGCAGTGGAGTCAGGGATAATGTCCTGTGCGGTGCAGTATATCCCAGGTGATTGTTGCTGAAAGTGCTGTTTTGACCTACGGTTTAATCGAATGGGATACGTCGTGTGATGTCATACACTTGCCACGCCGGCAACAACACCTATTATGGAATGCACTCGGCATTAAGCATTTTCAGGGAGGTTTTCGAAACCCCTCGTGGTTAGATTCGATGTGATTGTCCATACGTGAAGAGAAGTACACCGGCAGTAATATGTTGAGCACAAACAAGCGCACACGTACATGACGAATAGGACAAACGACCGGTGGCTCCCGCAATAGTCATCAGCCTTGTGCTGCATAAACCACCAGCAGCCGCACTAACACGCAGAGCATCGTGCACTTTTCCCTCAGAATATGACCTGCAGACGTGATCGAAGGACTCACACACCTGCGACACGCGCCTATACCTCTGGTTAAATAGTTAGGTGTGTATGAAAAGTAAGAACGCATGATTTTTACTCTTCGAGAGCTCACTCTTATTTTCACGAGTCGCATTCGCGAACTGCACTCGCCAGTACTGTGGTATCACCACTTGCGCCAGAAGGCGATCTTCCCGGACACAATAGAAGGGCTTTTCACGAAGATCACTTCTCCCTGGTCGGATCGGGTCCGGGTGACCCGACCAGACCCGACCTGTGCGATTTGAAAACCTCCTGACCCCACCTGACCCGATGCGTGAGATTTCGAACACCTCCTGACCCGATCCGACTCGACCGTTGAGTTGTTGTTAAACCCCCTGCCCCGACCCGCGGGCCGGGTCGTGTGCCGTGAAAAAAACTGCAAATTAGGAGCATATCCTATATCTGTTGGCACTGATCTGTCTCAAACAGTTAAACAGGCCACCGCCGTAGAGTAGGTTCCGCACAGCATATTTCTTTTCTTCGCGTCGCACTGCTAGAGTTGTTGTGTTAGCTGTAGAAGGATTGGCCATCCACCATGAACAGTGGGAAGACGGCTGATGTAGTTGCGACGACTCAAAAGTGAGATGGGATTGTGCTGCGATGTAGCAACGAATTCACACGGAAGTGTGCACACAAGTAGCACAGATAACTACATCGTCCAAGTAAGGAGAGTTTAACCTTTCGAGGAGACATTAAGGAGAAAGTGATAGAATTTGCAGAAAATATCAATCAAGAGTAAATTTGGACATAGTCATACGAAGTAGTTGAATGGCACAAAGTTGACTATGTCATCTCCATTGAGGGGTCATGTTAAGGGTAGCGTCCAGCCCTACACAGCAGCAGTAGTTGTTGTAGTTATGGTAGCAGTAGTAGTAGTAGTATGAAATCTGCAGAGTCGCTGATCAATAACATCGTCGTCCATAGCTAGTAGGCCAGCACACGTTGCTACCGCAGTGCCAGCAGCGTGGTATGTCGAATGCCGGTTGATGTAGCAAATACGCGGCAATCAAGCTGTCGTTTCGTACAATAATACTTGAGAAACTCGGGAACCCCACCAACGAACGAGGGTCGGGGGACGTACGTTTCGCGATTCAAGGGTCTTCGTGTTCTCATTGATTTGCTCAAGCTGGGATAAGCGTGCTCATCGTCCACTCACCCGCTCCTCGTGTTCTCCTTTGTTAGAAAAAATCATAAATCAACACTGCCGGCCTAGGAGCGCCATTCCATTTTTTATACGATTTCCTGAGCTCAAGCTTACGGAGCATCAAATCAACAGATCCCGACTGATGGTGGTTGCTTCCTACGGCCTGTCTTGCACGATTCGGCAGCTGCGTACACCACACTTAATAATGCAGAAACCCCGACAGTACATCGTACAGGCCGCTTTTAGGGGGTGATACGATCTCGACCCTATAAGGTACTTCACTTATTGGACAGAGGAAGTAGGATGGACGCGAACAGACGACAACATCGGAATCAACATGTAAACATATGCCGGAATCATAGGTACTAGTTGCTGTATGGTAGTATTACACTGGTAAACAGCGGTGGCAGAAGCAGTAGAACGTACACAACCATCCAAACAGAGTACAGCAACAGCAAGAGAAAGACGTATAACAATATTTCACGTCTACATCGTATCACCTTATCATACAGCACAGGACACCTAATATCAAACAGGGAAAGTAACAAGAAGGAATGGCAGGCTGATATTTACAGGCACATAAGAAATTCCGGAGCCGTTATATCGATATAATGAAGTTCTCGTAGAGCGCAGCCTCTCTCAAATATGAAACTCAGCCTGTGCCAGTATTTATGATTCTCATTATTAATAGGTGCCCTATGCTGTATGGCGCTAACAGCATGCATTTTTTTGGGGATCCACGACCGATGTAAACCCGTGGCTGCACACTCTCGCCACAACCCACGACACTGCAAGACAGTCCACGTGATCATTTTTAGCCCATTCGGTTTCTCTATACTTGAACATCTCCCTGCAGCCATGGCCCAGACCCCGGACGACCGATAGAACGTGCCTTGCCGACGACTCCAATGCTTTCAAGCACGACAACCCTGTGAGATGTCTACCAATATGCCCTACCAGGTATGACAGTGCCCGCATTTTACGTTTGACGAGTAGACCTTCTGCACGCCCCCGACTGTGAGCCCTTGCACTCCCCGTGCCGTGTTTCGCCTGAACATGTCGCGTACACGTTTGTTTGGGCAGCCATATGATGGCACATCATTATCACTTATTCGATGAAGTGATTGACATACACTTTGAATTATGGTTAACCCTATCCCTAACCCAATCGTATCATATCAACCAAAACAAGAGTATTCGCCCTTTGCCTTGTGTACAGCAGTGTAGCTCAACCCTTTTTTCGAATACGTGGCGATCTCTACCACTCTATCTTGAAACGTAAGAAACGTTTAAACAGTGTGTGTGTGTGTGTTTTTCATCCAATTTAGTCTGTGCGCCAGTCAGATGTTTGACGCACCAGCCGGGGTCACACAGGAGGAAGGTAAACACAGAAGATTTCTCTCCA